>BDMR012750460.1:0-10004 GCA_002091895.1 Caridina multidentata
ATTTTCGTACAATTTTGGATTTTGTAATATTAATATGCACTGCCAGAGCAAGGGGACCTTCAAAGAGGATGAACTTCAGATAAGTCTCTTTGGGATGGTGTTAGGTCAGGGAAAACCTGTGCCACTTTCACAGATTCAGAGTGTTGCAACATGTGTGTCTTCTGCTCATCCTGAAGCTGTTACCAAAAAGGCAAAACATGGTAAGTAATGACAATATTGAAAAAATGAAAGGATTTCGTAAGTAGAGGGGTTGTTAACATGAAGATTGATGGTATATTGGGTGAGCAGTTTGGCAAAGAAAATATGTGAGTAATTTATCACATGTGCTGTGTAGGAAGGTATTGTCTTGCATACTTGGAAACATTTGTGTGTGCATGCTGGAAGTGAGATTTCAAATTTTATATATTTATATTCCAACTGTACAGTTGGAAAATCACTGGGAAATAAGGGTGGTATTTTTAATCAAATTTGGGGGCTCTGAAAGGATCCCCCGAAATTTTTGGTATTTTAAAAAATTAAATACGGGGCTTCCTATGAGATAGTATTGGAACATTTCGGGGTTTCATGTGGGGCGACAAGACCCATCCCTTCGCTCACCCCACATTTATTTATTTTGCAGAATAAGACTTTTGACAACTACAAACAACTGATATTATATATTATGTAATAAGAAAATTTTCACCTACTAAATATAATGTAAACAAAAGAAATTTAACCATAAGTTTTGAAGAACAAATGGAATTTCTATTGGATTCAAGACAAAAATTCTCGCTTACCGTATTTAAGTTAGTCTGATGTATTTCGTACTAGATTTGAATAATAAGCAATGAATTATAAGTTAATTTCCAGTGTATGTGTATAATCTTTGCTTTTAAGACAGAATTCCTCACTTATCATAAGTTAGTCATAATTTAGAGAAAAAGGCTAAATGGTATCAGTATTATGCAATGTATATTCATATCGGACCTGCTTCATTGAGTGACTTATGTCCTGGAGTTTTCAGTTGTGTCCTGATGTATTGATAGCGCAAGCGCAAGGCAAGGGTAGTGGGTTGCCACGATAGCAGATTGCATACTTTTCCCCATTTCCCTTAATTTTCGAGTAAATAATTTTATCACACAAAGTAATTATGCAACCACAAAAAACAAATTAAATCTGTAATCCATTTCAGCTTTCTGATGGTTCTTTCTAACCATAAAAGCTTTATTATTAGCATATGCGGTAATAGTAGACCTATTATCCTGCTACAGAGCCATACTATGGTTCATTTCCTCTTCAAAATTAATAATATTTTCTCTTTTCGGCAATAGTATAATTTCTGACGATTTTTCCATTAGTAATAAAAAAAAATTCTTGTTGCATTTCAAAAGTTTCGTTGTTATATGTGAAGAAACTGACGTCAGGCATACCAACTGTAGCTCTTGTGGATCGACCCCCAAATTTACGTTTAAAAATACCAATAATTGTGGGATCCCTTTCTTGGGGATCTCGTTGTAAGGACCCCAAAATTTGTTAAACATACGGCCCTAAGTTCGATTAATATTTCACTTGTGCACTATTATTTTAGAATACTTTAATCCTTTCTTAATGGTGCATTTATTCTGGATGTTGCTATGAACTATTTTGTAAGACCCTAATTTTACCATGAGATGTCATTATAGCCATGTGTAATATCAGTTTATAGCTCGTATTACTTTCCATCATGTTGAATGTTTGTATTTTGCTAGAGTATACTGTATATCAAGATGTTCCTGAGAGACAAGATATGTAAAATTTGCTTTCTTGATATTGGGCAGTTATTAATTTTTCTGTCATTATTAAATTATTTTTTTTATTTATACTACCAATAACTGGTTATTTACTTATGTTTGAATAATTTTCCTTTCTTTTTCTAATTTGTACTAGCACTCTGTCAAGTATACAAGTTTGCGCCATTTAAATATTTTTTCAATATTTTGTGTTTCTTCACTATATCCATCTTTCTTATTACTGTTCATTCCAAAACATATACTATTCAACTTTACCTCCTTTTGCAAAACTATTGCACTCATCAAATAATTGTTTGCCTCAGTGTCATATTGTATCTCACAATTTGGTGCTGTGTATTAACTATAAACTCCTCTAAATAACAAATGGAGCTCTGTACAAGCTGATGTTAACTGTGTTATTTCACTGCTAATACAATTTTTGTTTTACAAGAAAGCACAAAGAAAGTATCAATGATTATTGCCTTGTGCAGTAGTAAGTATGTGTAGCATTTGTTTTAAGACCTCTCTTAATTTATGTTCTTCTGCGTTTTGCTCAGATGCAGCAGAAAAATTCTTCTTGTGCCTATGATGATTAATTGTTATTAGTATCTAGTTTGTGGTAAATTTTTTGTGAATTGAACATAGTAAATGATATAAGAATTCAGTACAGATGTTTTAATCTGATATCATGTCTGATAACAATAAAACATCGCAAAATGCCAAGTTTTGCTTAGCACGTGATGATCAAGCATATCAAATTTGTGAAAACCTCAAGATGTTTTCAGAGTGTTATACTCTGGATACATCAGTTTTCTGATTTTGTTGATATCCTATTATTCTTTTTCGTATGTGATGCCATAATTTGGGAGTCTCTTCCTGGTGAGACCAAAGAATATGTTGTAATACTATTCTTACTTCTATGCAGATTTGCGCAGATCACTCGGTCTGATTAGCAGAATTCTCATCAATTCTGCATTTTTTCATGGATTCCCATCAGGTATTGGTATTATATCATACGTGTCCAGTTTTGACGGGGATTTCTCTGATTTGAGCTAATGATTCTCTGTGGGTGCCCCAGGATTTTGAAAAAAAACAATTTTTGTCCAAGGTTCATTGGGCAGCTCATCACTCTGATGAGGTCCTCTTTAACAGAAGCATGGAGAATGAGGATGTGGTCTTCTCTACATTTAAGTTTTATTTCCTAATATTTTCCTTGTATATTTTGTATAAAAACATATTTTATATGTTTAGGATACATTGTTTTGGGATTTTTAATATTTTTATTCCTCAAATACGTATGATTTATGTTTGTGCTTAATTTTTTAATATTACCTTCCATGATTACAGTATAAATGTCTTGACTGTATGAAAACAAAGAAAAATAAATTTAATGATATAATTTCTGTTTTGAATTTTATAATTATTGACTTCTAGCCAGCGATTTTGTTGTTAAAGGATTTTTTATTGGTTTTGCCCAATTATTAAATTTTTTACAATAATCGTTCCATTAGCTCTGCCAAACCAAGTGGAATACCATAGGCCTTTTCCTAGCAATTAGCATAAATTACATGTGTAATGGGGAAAACTAAATAATTAATGAGCATTCTGATTTTACCCCAGGAAGCTGGCTTACTTGATCTTCAGGTATAGCACTCCATCCCTTGTCGTTCCTTGTATATTGCCCTTGGTTTCTGTCTTGTTGGCAGCTATCATGTAACTGTCCATTTCCTTATTACTTGTAGATAGCATTTGTACTTGTTATCAGGAAAGAGTAACTGACTGGATGTTTCTTTGGTATGCCAGAGTTAAGCAGAGCAGCTGGAATAAACTAAATAGGAAAGTAACAGAAGTAGCTTTTTAAGCCTGTAAAGCTCTCGGAATCTTGGTTAAGCATTGGAATTTTGGATTAACTCTTTCTCTTTCTTTTACTTTTTTCTGTTTTTTTGTTGATATTTCTGACTTTCATATTATTCATTTTGGTTTCCCTGTTGAAGGCACCTTACTTATTATGTGGTTTGCCCTGGCTAACGTGTCTCTATGCCTGTTTGTCTCTTTATCTCTGCCGGGTATGTATAATATGATCAGGAGCTCTGTATCCCATATCACTTTTAGGTGTAAAGCTTTAATAAAATGTGAAAACCGAGAAAGAGATGCCTTTCAGTATTTTAAGATGTTGTGGGTATAGTTTTTAGTAAGGCTCCTTTCCATGCCACATAAAATCTGCTTTGTCTTTTCCTAACTAAAGCGAGATTATTGTCCTTGCTTATGTCAAGAAATACCCATTTTTGTTAAATACTTTTATTAAAGTTTATTTCAGGCACCATTTATAAATAATCCTGTGTTTGCAGATACTTTACCTCATTCTTCTTACTGTATATCATCCAGTTTAAGCAAGTTTTGTTTAAGGAAAGAATATGCTTTATGGAAGTTGAACTTTTCTATCATAAATATTTGAGAATAAAAACCAATTTTGCATTATTATGTCAGAGGTGCTGTTTGTTCTCAGAATGTTGTTCCTAAATTGATTACTGCATGAAGGTTTTCTGCTGTTCACTACTAGTATCAAAGCAACTTTAAAACTGTGTTTGATAGCAAAGTACTTGTCATCTTTGGGCCGATAAGCTTTTATGGTGCAAACCAGTTCTTATTATCAGAGTTAGTTTATCAAAGCTATGATTCTTATCAACTCGATAATAACATAAAACTTCATCTGTTTAACATGTGTTTAGATATCATCATTTTGTATTGTATTACTTTGAAACTGCTATTGTAAAATTGGAGGGTACTGCTCTTCATGCATAGTTTTGAGTAGGTCTAATATGAGGAGTGACATTTAGTATTACTCTGCATATGCAAGACCCTCAGCAGATGTCACATTTTATATTTTCCCCAGTCAAGAGTTAAGTTTTACAATGATTATTAATGGTTGATCTGTATATTTTTTTTCCTGGAAAAGTCTTTGTAAATCAGTAGAATGAAAAATCCAGGTAAAATGGAAATAGAAATAATGTACTTCTCTTGTACAATTTTTCTCAACTGCTTAAAATGCTGAATAGCATCATTGAAGTTGCTGAAATGTATGAAAATATTTTTTCTCTCCTTTTAGTGGAGTTTCCCTCTGACATACTGATGCATATATTGATAAAGCACTGAGGTATAATTTTTGCCTTGTAGACTGAAATTTTTAATTAAAACTATATTCACTTGCTTTTTAAGGTGAGAAAAACATTTGTTTTCCTTTTAGCATTGGTTGCTGACTACTGGTATAGGTAATTGTTTTGCAGTTGGACTTAGTGTTTTTGTTTTGTTTTTTGCTTGTGCCTGTAATAATGTTGGGAGTGTTTAGGTCCTACACTGTGGGGTTGTGTTTTTTCCAGGAGTGATGCGAATCCCCAGTTGCATTTCTGTGTGCGTTGGGAGGTGTACATTAAGCTATTATTCTGTTTTGAAAGCATCTTTGAAATAGATTTTCACTTACACAACTAATTTGTTACTATTTCTTGGACAGTGGAAATTGATTACAAGTAACTCACAAGCATGTTTACAAAAACACTTTACAAGTCATTTAACATTACTGACATCCTTAATTTGTTTAAAATAATTCAACAAAACCTCCATTCTCATCATACATAAGGTGAACTGGTTGATCATTCCTTGCAACATTGTATAAAGAATATATTTCAGATAACATTTTCCTCATGAGCTTTAGAATGAAAATTCACTTGATTTGACTCTTAAATAATTGGTGTGATGAGTGTTTCATGCACCCTCATCTGTGAGTCAAGCAAATTGAAATTTACTTTCATAATTGTATAGTACTTAAAATTTTCAGAAATATCTTGCTCATTGTGTCAAAAAAGAAAAAAAAATAATATATTTCATGCATATGTTTGCCAGAGCATTATCATAATGAAATATTGTCATTACTGTTACAAAATATTGGGTTTGTTGGGGGTACACTTTTGTATACACGCACACAAATAATGGTATGTTTTATATTGTCTGTTGTGTTTCATAACTGATGTTTGATGTGTGCATTATATTTGCTTTTTTATAGATGATGGAGAGCTGATTTTCAAAATGGAAGAGTGTATCCCACCAGTTGAAGATCCCTCGAAGATAAAGAATGCTCATCAGCAACCTCAGAGTTGCAAGCAACCTTTGACTGTCATTTCGTCTGTTCCTTCGGTGCCATCAGCAACATCAATAGCATCCTCAGCTTCCTCTCAGAGATCATCCACCAGGTCAAAAAATGAACCAAAATATACAACTTACCATGTAAGTCTTGTAGTTTTGGGTGATTGCCATTAATGCTTTGTATATGTATTGAAGAAACAGATGAATTTTACTTATATAGTTGCTTACAATATTATGATATCCTTAGCACTAAACAGAATTTTTTAAGAATTCAGTAGGGTTTAGATATTGAGCAAAATGGAAAAGATAACAGTCAAGTAAATACACCAGTAAATACAGTACTCTAGTACCTATCAGTTTAGTATGAGAACAGTTTATGGCTAATTTCTGCTTGTAATTTCTGCTTCTAAATTATACCTTAACAGACTTTGTTTAAATCCTTCCCTCACCAATTTTTTTCCAAAAAGTGGCTGTTTTCTTACCAGATTTTTTATTTACTTAGAATTGAAAGATTTCACAGTATCTCACCCATAGGGTAAGATACTGCAGCTAACATTGGTGCCAGACGTAATGAAGTTGCTGAAATATCTCAGGGGTGTTATAGAAAGGCTCTGTAATCCCCAAAAGTTCAAGATTTCCTTCCTACAAGTCCAAAAATTGAAAATATATGTAACCGTAGATATCTTATGCCATTTTCAAAAATTACAGATGTCATAAAACAAGTTATCTCAGGATAATGAGGGAAGGGGTTAATAATAAAAATGAAAGTTCTGATGATATTAGAAAAATTTATCTGTGTTGTTCATCACACTGTGAAATTCTACATGGGTCAGAATGTAATAAGAAGTTTTACATAGATCAGAATGTAATAATTTCCTTGATTTAGGTTATTGCCTGAATATACTGGAAAGTGGATGAGAACACAGCAAAGTGCATTATTTTAAGAATTTATTAAAAGAAAGTTACTAGCTTAAGGGGTTATGTGTTGTGGACATTCATGCAATTTTTGCTTCTGGTGGACATGATGTGATGAATCCTGAAGTAAGAAATTTAACTAGTTACAATTTGCTGTTGAACAATGGGTGTGTCTTACATGAATGTGTCATAAGGTCAGAAGAAACTTAAATTGGCTTATTTGAAGACCTGTACACATTAATAACCTATGCATATGAAGTGTATAAATAAATTAACTTACTCAGTGTAGCTTGTGTGCTCATAAGTTTACCATGACTGTCATATTCTGTGACAGAATATGACACAGTCTGTTTGTATATCTTTTCTTTTCAGACATCTCCAAGAGAAAGATATGGAGTGGAAATTACCCCTTTATCCTTTGTACCTGGGGGACGTATTGAGCGCTATTTGGGAAATTTGAATTTCTTCTTTATTAGAGAGAGTACCAGTATTAAGGAGGTAAGAAATATACAAGTAGTTTGATTATATGTATCTATTCTATTGGTCAAGTCTTTTGCTAAATGAGTCTTGAGATGTCAAATATTAACATGAGATTGGACATGTAGGTGATCGAGTAGTCATGGTTTTGCAAGCTTTTCATAGCTAAATACTTCTTATAATAATTATATACTGTATTAGTTAGGCTGGGTAACTAATATGGGATTGATATTATTTTTTCCTTGACAGAGTGGCGGCTTAAGTGGTTTCATGGGCAGCTTTGTGACTGAAGTCCTAGCTTTAGTTCGTGCTCACGTTGCTGCTCTTGGAGGCAATGCCATGATATCTTATTTCATGTCTGAATGTGTACTTGTGCATAATCCATATAAAAATCAGGTTGGTAATATTAAGAGCTTGTTTAGTTGATGAAGGATAACCTTACACCAAAAGCAAGCAGTATCATTTTCTTTACAGCAAATAACAGGAGGATAGAATTTAGCCAAACAGTATTTTTCAGAGTTGCAAGTCTGTACATAGACCAAAATGCAGATTTTCTTGTTTCTTAAAAACAGAAATTAGTTTTAACGGTAAATTGCCTAACTTAAAAGCAAGCTGCTTCTATTCAACAAGGATGTCCTATGTAGGTCTACTATGACTAAAGTTAGTAGTGTCAAATTAGCCATAATCATGAATGCAATGTTTTTCATTAAAGTAACTACCTAGTGTTCGAAGTACAATAAATGCATATTTTTCTAACCACTTACCTTCAAAATTTAAATTTCAGGGTCAGTGCTTGATTAATGTTGGTGGTGATGTTGTGCAGGTGATTTACAATGTGGCGCCTTCATTGCAAGATGGAACGGCTGAAGAATAATGTAAATACTCTAAAATTAATTATTAAGCTCAGTGTAAAAGTATGGTACATGCTCTAAAAGTATGGTACATGCTGAAGATACCCTACATCAAAGAGGCATTGCTAGTTTTAGGAAAATCCTGTACAAAATTGTCAGTATTTACTTTGGATACTGTATACCACATTTCTATTGGTATTTTATTTAATCACTAATTAAAGAATTTTCTTTCGTATATACATAATATTGAAAAGTGTTTACATCGAAATTTAAGTATTTACTTGCACGAGACTCTGTATTAATTTAATTCCCTTGTTACTCTATACACGGTATTGTAGTTCAGTGCCATATAAGACATATGCTGTATGGGTTCATGTATTTGTGTTTGCTAAAGAAATTTGGGGAGGGGTCTGTTTTTCAGTATTAAATATAGTTTACATACATTATTGTAAATTTTCTTTGTTTTGGTAAATGATAGTCTAGAAGAAATAGAGAGTTTTAAGATGCCTAAAGTGACCTTATAAATCAAGGATTGGCAGTCGAGGGCACCTATGCCAAAGATAGTATGCTAAGAGTTTTAGTGGCAAATGAAGGGGATGTGAAGTAATTTGTTCAAACAAAACAAAGAACTGTATAGCAATGCTTTCTCTTCACTGATATATCTCTTTTTAAGTAATGTGAAGAAGTCTTATAGGGAAAGCTTACTGGTAATTTATTTATCACTTTTACAGTAATTAAAAACAGTAATATTCCTTCCATCTATGAAAGTGTGAATATTTTTTTGCTTCTGACAAATCACTATTTAATGTAAGGTGATAGCCAAAGTGGAGGGGGAGGAAGAGGAGGTGGTTCATTACATGCTGTAGCTTTACCATGAGTGTGTTAGGCCAGCTCATGACACTGTCCCCTCCATATCCCTCATTGCCAAGTCATTCCCTGTTGACCACCCCATGTGTTAAGCTCAACCTGTAGCAAATACAGAAAAAGAAGAATAAAATGGGGGGGGGGCTTTAAATTTTTTGTGATATGAGCTGTTTTCTCTATAGTCCTTCACTAATCTCACTCAGAGCTGTCTGAGGCATCAGTGGCTCTGTAGTGCTTGTTTTCTATATTTATTGTACAGACATACATACACACACATGCAAACATACAGTACATACTTGCATACATGTCAAAAAGTAAACCACTCAAGTGTAATGCTGATGTAATAAAAGCTCATCAGCTCACCTTGACACTCTGTTATTACCTTTGTATTAGGTGAAGGATTATCTCTGATTGGTGACAGCAAAAAAAAATATATGCTAGTTGGGTGTGCTGTATTGTACTAAGTGGTCCCTAAGATGGCATAACATCTTCCTAATGCCTTAAGGAGGTGATTAAATTTTTTGTATATTACCAAATGGCTTAATTAGCCTGTCATCAAGTTCTATGCATGTCACATGTTAAATAAATATCAGTATTTTAAATACATTATCAGTCAAATTCTTTATTTAAAAGTACATGAAACAAAATGAAAACAAATATAGCATGTAGCGTTAGAGAGAGTATAAATGAAATTCTAAAACATCTGAGGTGGTGTTCAAGTAATATAGGCAGTAATATTAAAATTACAGGCATATAAGTAGAATATTACAGCAAGTTCTGCTAGTATACTCAGGGTGTGCATAGTTGGAAGGAGGGATGAATTTTAAGATTGTTAGTACTAACATAAACAACAGACAACGAACAACAACCATGACAGCGAAAAATTACAACAATGACGACGAACAATGACAATACAATGATGAAGGTTTTGGAAAGTTGAAAAACCATTTGTATAATGAAATTATGTGAATTGTGGTTATATCAAAAAATTTCAGAGATAGGAATATGGAGA
>BDMR012750461.1:0-10011 GCA_002091895.1 Caridina multidentata
CGGCACATGCTTGAAATATATGACTAAAGAGCATTGAATTTTCAGCACAGCTTATTATTCGCTCATTTCAAGAACTGAAATCTTCTCTGCTACCTGGGTGAGATTACAGCATTCAAGGGGCCTTCCTTGTGTCTCCTACTTGGTTGAGCAATACCAAGAGTTTACTCCAGCATTTACTTGCCTTAAACTGCTGGGTACAGAAGACAAATGTCACTATTAATTATCTATAACACTGGAGAGTAGCAAC
Organism: Caridina multidentata; assembly: GCA_002091895.1. Classification (NCBI taxonomy): domain Eukaryota; kingdom Metazoa; phylum Arthropoda; class Malacostraca; order Decapoda; family Atyidae; genus Caridina; species Caridina multidentata. The sequence continues at coordinate 248 of BDMR012750461.1, forward strand.
CTTCATGCCACAAAGAGCAACATCAGAAGATATAAGGAGTACTGAAGCTGCCTTCTTGTTTGCCTACTCTTCACCTATGATCCAAGCATGAGCTAGGATCCAGCACAAGGCAATTTCCTTAAGTTAACAACAAAAATAAAGCCAATTTTGGAATATTCAGTACCAAGGAGTGGACTGGATTACCAAGGGGAGTAATGAACTATTGTAAGGGGCCATATACAAGAAGTCCATTTGTGGGCTTCCACAGATTATATATAATCTTTCAGTGACTGGCTGCAGTTTAGTAGTAAGGACCAAAGTTTAATGAACAATTTCTTATGCACCTACTGCACATTCTACACCCAGAAGATAAAGAGCTGCCCATATTTGTACTGCATTTGTATGAACTTAAAAAACTTAAGTTCACAAAAATCTGCTCTACATTCTTTTGGATGGTGGACGTTTTTCACTTCGTTTTTATTTCAACAATGATTATCTAGAGAAAAGTCAGAACAGAACACCATGAAACCTCATATTTGTAGTAAATTGAATTGTAAGAGCACTACTATCAAAACATCAATTATGTCCAACATGGAATGGAGTTACAAGTGGAGGTTTTAAAGGCACTATACATGGTGGAAAATGTAACTCCTAAAGCACAAAAACAGAGGGATACTGTATAACATGAACAGTACCCAACTTGACAGACACTATACCATCAGCAAACTCAATTTTTACTATATGCTTACTTATGAGCAGCTAGAATATAATTTAAATGTTTTAACACCCGATCTAAGCATTTGTAACACTACCTCCCTAATCTTACAGAAATGGGTACTTAATCAATCCAGTATCAACAATATTACCTTTAGGTTGAAATTCTTCATCTCTGCCCTGAATGGACTGGGCACCGAAAGGCTTATCTCCTACAGGTCATAAAAATATAATTGCAAAGTTCACACACAAATACTATTCGTACTGAGTATAAGTACAAGTTATTTGATACCCAAAAGGCACTGAAATAGGTCAGAAAATACTTCCCTAGCAATATGTTGGAAGTTTACTTATGTAATATAATAAGCAATTATATAAATTTCCAGAACATATTCTGGCACAAGGGATACCTACTAAATGTGGATAATTTTGGATTGCCACAGTGAAACACCAATGAAAAACAATCAGTAAGACAAAACTGATGGCAACATCTGATTGTTTTCCAATACAATGTCAATCAAAATTACCACAAAAGTCTTCTAAAATATTAGCGAGACCATAAAAGCCTGGAACATAACAAATCATAATGACACACTGTCATTATGGCATATTCTAATACCTTTTTCCTCAAAGAACATTATAAGCGACAGCTTCATAAAATTATACTACTATGTTTTCCGGTAAGAAAAAGAACCTACCTGAGTCATGGCAGTGAAATGCTCTCCTACTCCTGGTAGCTGAGGCTCATCCCCTACTTGAAAATCTACATAGATGAGCTTGTGACTAAAGGTTGAAAATTCATTACTGAAGCACACCTAGAAAGATAAGAAGTGATTACAATTAAAATATGAGCAATAATATAAGAAATCCTATACAGTCAACAGTCTCCAAGAAGCAAAATCTTATCATCTAAAGACTCACTATTAAAACTTCACTATGACAGTATGATTTGGTAAAAATATACGGATGACCAGTAAACAATACATAATAAAATGCATTTACAAGAATATCTTGAGCATATGAAGGTGAGGATGAAAATGATTAATGTCCATATGTAAAAACATTGAGGGTAGCTGCTGTACTGAGAAAATGTGTGGAAATTAACAAGGAAGAGAACTAGAAAAAAAAAGAACTATGAGATACAAAGGAAAATAACAGAATATACAAGAAAGATACAAAGTTAGTAGATACAGTATATAGAGAAACAGGATGGACAATTGGGTAATAAGTCATACTGTATTAATACAAACTAACCTGGTAAGTTCCAGAGTGCTCTGGGGTGAATTGGAACTGACCATACTGCTGTTTTATTTCCCGATACAGAATCTGTCGAGATGGACCCTCCAAGATGACATCAACATCATAATGCCCACCAGTTACAACCTGTTAAAAAATCATATGCACTTTAAGATAAGCCCATATTTTGTGATAAGATTGTTAGTTCAGCAGGAGCTCCAAACTAGAATTTTACCAAAGTTAACAATGAATGGTCTGCAGCAGAAACAAAGGTTAACATCAAATGAATCACTATGAAACCCAATGCAAAATGTTATTTTCATGGGCACTGAAGCAACAGACTGACACATATCTCTGGGTAGCACTAGTAAATTTAGAACTAAGGATTGAGCCACAAGAAATGCCAGCAGTATTTTTAAACGAGTCGAATAGCTTTGAAATAGGAGGAAAACTATTGTAGTTACTCTGCTCTACCCCTTACCAGCTGGCATGTTATAAGTTCCTTTAAAAGACAATATATTTCAAAAATCATGAGTGCATGCTTCATATCAAATATTAATTATCCTGATGAGAAAAGTTTGATCTAGTATATGCTGACACCATGTTTCATATTTTATTTAAATTTCAAGAACTTTTTCTTCTTCTGCTGCAACATCTCAAAGATAGGAGACTCTGAGTAACACAAAACGTTAACAGAACTCAACACCGAGTTAACGATCTTCGGAACATTACAACAAACATTATATTGGCTTCAGAAATTTATGTTATTGAATATTCTTTTGCAAGTAATTATTATAATTAATCTCATATCTTTGCAACTTTTAAACTGTTTCAAAATTAAATAACTAATAAAGAGTACAACTTAACTACATGATGATAAGCTTTCACTGACATCAAGGCTACAGTAGTCTCACTTTTTAAAGAAATCTCCATAAATTAGGAAGTTAAAATGGTTTTGACAGAAAATGTTAGAAATAATCCATAGCAAACACCTGAAAAAAAGCACCTTGTAATTTGCTGGAAACTTTACTGTGTGTGTCAAGATATACAAGGCATATATGATGCTTAATATTTACCATGTTTTTTTCCTGACACATGAACAATGAGGAAATGATTTGATCTTATATAACTTTCAATTGTATTCTGAATGTAACAGTTGCATAAAGACAGAAAGTTAGAGACTATGTTTATGTAAAACAATAGACAAATGAAGGGTTTGAATGCTATTCCTAAAGGGCTGCGATATAAGACATATGAGACATAAAGAAATAAGCTGTAATTAAATGTATCATCGTGTCAGCAAGAAATTACGTAGTTTGTTGTATATGTAATATGGATAAATTTAATCAAAGTGAATTGAAATTAAAACTTCTTATTGTAAGCACTCAACAACTGTGAACAAAACCACAAAGAAATAGTGAACATTTAAGAGCTAATACCTGCTTGTTACTCAACTTCCTAAGGGCAAAATCCTAGTTTAGTACTGCCACTAAAAAAACAATCCAACCTCAAATTTTTGTAACTGAAAACCGTCTTAGAATTCAAAATTAGTGTAAATTTGAATTCAGAACATAAAATCAATCAAAACTGAAGTACAAAATCACAGGGAAAAATTATCCTACAGCTGATTTTAGGGAATGCTAAATGAGAAAAGCTTTCATGACACAAGCGGTAAATATTTGGTTTGCAATTGGACACATTTTTTCAAGAAAACATTTATCTAATATGTTCTTGTGTATTTTGTGCAAATCTGACCTTAATTTTTTTTAAATAGCCACTTAAAACATTTTTATAAAATTGATAATTTGACATTACAGAAAAAAATCCCATTCTCCAGGAAAATTGAAAGTAAGATTTGCAATAAAATACAAAAACACATTAGAAAATGTATTTTCTTCTAGAAAGGCGAGCATCATGAAATGTAGTTGCAGTACGGTACGTAAACAAACGCCAATTAGGAGCCGTTTTAGACAAGCACTAGTGACATTAAAATTTCACGAATCTCGTATTGTCATAGAAGAGGAAGATGAACTTCCTTAAAAGTTTTAAAATGATATCAACGTAAATGAGATAGGTGTTCTCTTGCTTGTATTTTTTTCCAATGCGTAAGAAGGTAAGCAGTATTAAAAATATGTTCACTTATAGAATATAGACGACTGGTACCGTAAAAGATTTATATGGAAATATGGAATATCTGGGGTGCTGGCCAAAGTGCGTGACAAGATAGGTCAGGATTTGTTAGTTTGGAAGGGTTTCTTAATGAAAAACATCCAAATCTACAAAGCCAAAGCTAGACCTATCCTGTTACTGAACACACAGTTGACATCGGCGGTGCCTTGCTTCGACCCACGCCCCAGACCTTCCATATTACCATTAATATAGTGCTCTATGAGACCAAGACAGTTTTGCAATTCTTACACAGATGGTGAGTGCCAGCACGGCCTTAAAATTCATCAAACAACAAATTTCTATGACCCAGTTACCCGCAGCTGCGGGTAACCAAGTATTACTAAAGTAATTACCAAAATAACATAAAGTCTCAAAAGAGGAAAACATAATTAAAGGAAGGTGAATGCCCCTCAGTATCTCTGCAAATAACAAGTCCCTGGATTGTGACTCACCTGAAATTCTAAGGAGGACTCGGTTCCTTTTTCTATGTCTTCATAAAAACACTCTTTGGCATTATCAGGCAATTCAAATGTCAATTCCACACCACAAGTGAGGTTCAGCCATGTTCCCATGACCAACAGGGCAATAGACCACCTTAACCGCTTCTCCATTTTGTTTCTCTCACTATCCTCTCACATGTAAATCATCAGCTGGTCATAATTGTGAGTATTTCACGTCAAAAATGTGTAAAATCTTGTTTCCTTTTAGCTGTTTGTGTCTTCTGCTAAATAGACGTGGCCGGAAACAATATATGGGGACTGTTCATACCAGAGTTTCTGAAGGCGATGACGTCGTCGACATAGCGAACCATTAAGAGGAGAGGTTTACGGTTGAGATATGACGTCATCAATGCGATGGACAAATAGCTGCTCAGCTTGCTTACATACTTACCAATCAGGTACAAGCAAGTTGAAGTTTCATAGAAGTACAACTTTACCTTCTGAAACGCAACCAAAATAGAGACTTGTGCTGCCATCTATTGATCTTATTTTCTTTACTTGTCCGATTTTTATTTAGCATGTTTTGAATTCAATCTCAATATAAACAAAATGCTAAGACAGAACAATACACAGAAAATAAAATTACTCCTAAAATAATGAGTGTAATTTTTCTTTTCAGTACATAGAAATATCAAAATTGAAAAGTATCATTCGAATACAATTGCAAAAACTAAAGTCAACTACCAAGAGTTCCAAAACGCCGCAGGTTCCAAGATGCTGACGTAGTGCGGTAGCGAGAACACAAATTATTACTTGCCAAATTTGCTACGTGTACCAGATGTCTTATAAATATCCGAATGTAATTCAACAGACAAAATGATATATAAATATTTACGTTGAACAAAAAACATGCAAGCAAAATCAATTTGCATTTCTGAAGCTATTGTTGCAATGAATCCAGAAACCAGGATACTGTAGCAATTTCCTACTTTAACTTACAGCTAGTAATTTGCTACAGTATCCTGGTTTCTGGATCTATCTAAAGTATTGGCAATGAAACATCAGGAAACAGAGTAGCTTTTCTCTTCAAAAAACTTATTTCCAAGCTAAAAAAAAAAAATACATAAATAAAGTAAATAAAACTAATCTGTATTGCTTTTGCTACTTAACAACCACTGCTCTTTACAAATATAAAGTACTGCTGCTGCACTTCCCACTATACTTATTTTAATGGAGAAAGGAGTCAGCAGCACCACAATTTCCTGATATCCTCATGCCATTACTTACTTCCACTGCTACCAAAAATATTACTATTACTGCAGTTATTAGTACTATTAATTTCACTTTTACACTTTACCTGATAGTATCTTATGATTACTTGCTCTATTGTATAATATTGTGCAGCACTGATGATTTCTACGAACATGACTAGGTAAGGACGACTTGGGTTTATAGAGCCTGGGTGGCTTGCTCAGCACTGGGGTTGCATGGCCAATCACTGCTGACTACTCGGTACAGGATATATTCTAAATCAATCCTGAAGGGCAACATTCCCCAACTTTCCCTTAGAAGTCTGAGATTATTAATCTGATGCCGAGTCCAAATTTTGGTGTTATTCCTGTAATCCAGGTATAGACCAGGACTAATGCCACTGTGGCAGCTCCAAGTTTGTTAAGAAGGTTACTGCAATATCAATGACCCTGGGTGTTTATGAAGTTCTCATGAGTTCTCCTTATTTTACCCCATGTGCCTTGGGTGGAGAACTGCGCGTTTGAGTTCCAATATTGATAATTGGAATTTACTGACAAGACCCTCCATGATATTTCATGTTCTTCTAGTTTTAAACCTTTCCCTTCTTCTTTCTAGGGAGTATAGAGTTAAGGCTATCAATCACTCCCAGTTGTTCATCCCAGACACATTACTGATGTGCTAAAGCAGATATTTCTATAGGTCAACTGGAAGATTTATTGGTACAACAATATCCTAGGCAAGAAAGAAAAAGGGATTTGAGGAGAAAGGCTAGTAAAATTTGCTTGCTTGTTCAGAAAAGCCAATGACAAGTCTGGCCAATTACAATGCTACTTCCCTTTTAAGTGCGAGACCCTTATGGTGGTAGCGCTGGAAGTGTTCAGAACTGCACATATTTATCCTTGTGATTTTGTTTTGATGTGGTTGGCAGTCATGATTATTAGTAAATGTAACACCAAAGTCCTCTGCCACACAGAAAGGAGATTCTGTCAGCCCAACACAGTCTGATAAATTCTCATTTATGGTATTATAGCTTCTGGTGAGAAACAACTGCAATAGCTGAAATCTGTCCTCACTGAATACCATCTTGTTTTCTTTATTTTAGTTTCCATTTATGTTATCCTCCAGCAGAAAGGTTACCTTTTTACCAACTCTGAGTATCATCAAAAAATTACTAAGATAAACCTATCCTTATATGTTACTTGCTATTTTTACAGTCAAGACCTGTACCACTGAACCGAATGCCAGATGCTCACAAAAGTGCTTTATACAGAAGCATAATGTATCAAGTGGACTCTGAATATGTGCTTTTCTTTAACAAGTAAATTAAATGAGAAGATTCTAATCAAAGAAGATAAATTACTCTGCAGATCTTCATTATCAAAGATGAAGTTTTCAATTCAGCAGTCATTACAAGACATACTATTCTGTAAACATAAAATACCTGTACCATCATGGTCTCTCTATGCAAAACTTAAAGATATTAAAAAACAACTGTTCTCTGATTGCATCTAATGTACTCTAACTCTAAGCCCTATGGAAAGGTCTTAAGTTCAGTAATAAAACAGGGATGTTATATAATACATATTCATAGTCTGTGATTGCAATCCCTTTTAAAGAGATGTACCATAGCTCCTAAAAAGGGATTTTGACAGTACAGTATTCAAAAAGCCAAACTACCACACATACTGCCAAATATATACGAGATGATATATACTTGTTCCGTACTGAGGCAATATTTCACCTGTGAACTCGCATGATTTTTAGGAGAACCAAACACTGACAGAAATTCATAAAAGCAGTCCCTAAGCTCAGGCAAAATATTTTAGCTTTATCTCAATACGCTATTAACCTTCAGGAAGTACCTGTATATTTGAAAGGGAATCTAAGATAAACAGTGACCTGCTATCTGTACAAAAATTTTCAGAGGTTCAATGAACACCAGTACTGAAGTATCAGAAGCACTAACGGTATACAACGGTTTTGTACATATTCACATATTTTTAGACTGTTTACTTATTGTAAAGATATGAATATGGGAGCTACAGTCCTCTTGATCAGACCTGCAAAAAGCATAATCAAAGAAGAACTTTGCTCATGATCCTCATAATTAATGTGAGAGGTGTTTTATCACTTTAATGTCAGGGGTGAAGCGTTCCCCAAGGTATCAAATGTACCTTCTAGAAAGTCTAGTTAAGAATCAGCCATAAGTACTGGGTACTCTCAACTGCAGTGCTCTAATTTGCTAATCAGTGTGTGTTGGGGCTGGATTAGGGTACTTCTTTCTCTTAGTTGGTGAAAACTTCAGTCCTCTCTTATTAGCAATTAATTTATGCCTGTTAACAGCTTTTGCCTAGACTGGTAATGTACTTCATAAAAAGTACCAAGGTATGTCCTATGATACCACATTTTTTCTCTCCTCTGATGCCTAGGGAGACAGAACCAGAATCTTCCCAGCATCTGTTTTTCATGGTACAGTAGCATTTTCAGATCAGTAAAAGATCTCTATCAAAAAAAGAATAATTACAGTAAAAGTCTAAATGAAACAACAGTAGATACAAATTATACGGGCAGTAATAATATGACTACCACAGGATAATTAATAACAATTTTAGTAATGTAGCATAAATATATGTAAATAAGTTGTCCTTTTACAAATTTAACACAAAATCTATAAGGAACCACAATGACTACACAATTATGTAAGACTAGCATTCAAGATTTTTCATCAAGCTGGGCCTGACAATATTTACTCCCTAGATAAGAGAATAAAAAAGAGGTTTGACATCTGAATTAAAATGACAATACTTATTTAGTTAAAGAATACAGTATGCCCATGATCTATGACTAAACAGTCAACTGCAGCCTCTTAATAATCATAAAGCATAAACCTAAAAGGCTGGTTTTACAGCACTGTTACAGCAACAGCAAAATCTTCAAGCTTAATATGATCACAAACTAAAAACTACCAATACTAAGAGGCCATACATTTTACAAAACTTTAGATTCAAAAGGAAATGAACAGCTGTAATTGAAAGCTAGAATCCTTTGTTATAAACAAGTGCAAGATAAACATGATAACAGCTTAAGCATATACAAATTATTTGACTTTAGGAACAAAAGAAGCTACGGTCACATAGCAAGGTGGTAAAAACTGAAACCACTTGCACAGTAAATTATAGTTAGTGATATACATGTAATATAATCAAAGTACATCTAGTGGTAACTAAAGCTAATTACATATTGAAAATTTTAGTTAATTTCCTAACTGATGTTTACCAAGTATTACTTTGTTTCTTCTTCTTTTAGATTTACACACTTTCACAAAATAAAAATGTCTCTCTCTCACAATTCAGAGTACGAAAATCATGTCCTCTTCACTTTTCATACACAATTTTCTCTGATCTAAGTAACATTTCCTTGTTTAAAAACAACTGCAAATTTTTGTTTTGTAACAAAATCTGATCATGCTCGGGTCCATTCTGGATAATGCCCTTTGTTAGGTAAATTAAGTTAGCAGAGTTACATGAGAAAAGTTGCTAATCTTGGAAAATCAAGGATTATGACATTTTGAAATGAGATATGAGCTGGGAAAAGACAAGAAATTATTGGTAATGTTTACAAAATTTAAAAAATGTGATAATTCAACTGGAATACAATAAATAGTCAAACTAAAAGGAGCCACATAACAGCTAAAGCACAAAATGCAAGCAAAGCAAAGGGCAAGATTTACCAAGATTTTATTACTATATTCAAAACAATGATACAGTTTCTAAATTTCTTAACCTAAAGGCACAGACCATACCCTTTATATCTAACATGGAAAATGATGAAGACTATGCTGACCAAACAACAGGGAAACTCTATACTGCCTCGGCTGGTAGTCTCTCATTAAATACAGACTAACTTAAATTTGCTGTATAGAGAAATAGTAGAAAAGAAAAAAAAATGGAATGCCTTGAGATGCAAAGCAATGAT
>BDMR012750462.1:0-10018 GCA_002091895.1 Caridina multidentata
AATTTCCCTATTTTTCATACTTCTTTTATAACTAAAATCATGAGCCCCTACACTGCCAAATAAGTCTGTAGGGCACAAGTCTAACGTATGCGTTCCAGCAGAGCTTCTACAGGGACTCTAAGCATGTACTTTTCAATCATCTGCTAACAACTGAACAAAACTGACTTACACTAGAATAGTTTGAAATAAATACCTGTTATCACTTAGTAGCTATTTTTATTATTTGTATATGAATGATTAACTACTGTAACAAAATCAATATGCTAAAATTTAATAAGGTTTCATGAATCAAATACATATACATCCTTACCTAAAACTGCACAAGCTAAGGGACGCGCATGGGGCGTTTTCTCGGGAACAACTTTTCGATGTCTCATGGGAAGACGATGTAGAGGAACAGTGAAGACGAGATTGGCATCATGAAGTAATAAATTACAGTACTGGTCTTCCGCAATGCAGGTGATTATAACAAAGCACAGCTTTACATTGTTAAGGCTTTCTTCTGTTTTGGTGTCCTGCATCACTATGGAGCTAAACAAAATAAATGATGAAAACAAGTGGCACACGAGTAATGAGAAGCTCTATTGCAAACTAAAATAAAAAATCAACAAATTCCAATGAAGATTTCATGTAAAAATAACATTTCAGTTTAATAAAGTAAAAACGGTGGCCTTGAAATAAGAAATGGTACAGTACACAAGAGGCACAACTGATCTACCTAATTACCGTATAGAAAGGCATTTAATGCAATATACTTGAGAGACCAAGTCTAAATTCTTAATATCATGATGTTCTTTATAGAACATACTGGTACTATGACTGCAACATTTTGCAATAAGAGAGATGTATATGGTTAATGTTTCCCAAAGAAAAGGAATTGTGTGAATTACTGTATAACTGTTGTAAACATTTACCTCTATGTAATCTTCAGAGAGTTCTGTCATTAAGAAAAACTCCAACAACATATGTACAGTATTTCTTTATATAACTGATAATACTAAGATTCCAGGGCCAGCCCATTGTTGGTCATTGTGTTCTCTGTAGTCACAGGAATTCTAACTAATGGAGGTCATGATTGGTATGAGGGCTGCATAACCCCTACAGCATGCAGTCACTGGTAGTATTGCATGAATTCCTTGTGATTCTTTACCATCATTACCCCTTCTCCCAATTCCAATTTCGCTATTATTTCTACTGGCTAACTCCTCTCTATTTTTCCTTACAGATCTTATTGGATATTACCGCTGGAAAAGGCAGCATAATATATTATAATAATTTTCAATCAAGAGGATAATTACTAGAGAAAGCCTTAGGGGCTCCTTGATGGAGAAGGGAGCATAGGTCATTGCCTAATTCTTCTGTGCCTTCAACAAGCCCTGTCAAATCCATTTGAACACTACAGTGGTATTACTTGCTGAAATTCCTTTGAGATACTCTGTTGAGACCATTCTGACAACTATAATATCATTAACTGCAATAAGATAAAATAATAGCTATTTTAAGCTTTGTGCTTTAGATTTAGTAGACCCAGTATAAATTCAGAATAAAATTAGTTAAAAAAAGAACAGGCAAGAGTAAATATAAAGGAAGAATCTAGATTTATAGGTTAGTTTTACATATGACTATGACCAGACAATACTTAGTGAGACTTTGAGGGTATACACACTAGGGTAGTTACTAAGCTTCAGGTTTGTTTGATCATAATGTACAGCTATCAAATCTATACACAACATAGGGTCAGCTTATTTAAAAATGATTAAAATAAGTGCAAAACAGCTGCAACAACTTATGTAGCTTGCGCAATAGTAACTGATAAGTACAGTCGAGCCCATAAATTCATTATTATACTGATTAGATTTTCTGCCCAGATTTATTTATTAACATTTTTCAGTTGTTTTACACAGACATTAAAATAAACAGACATATACATAAGTTTAATTTAAAGTCCAGATACATAAACTGGGCAATGTTGCTTGGCAAACCAGAGCAAAAAGTACAATAAGAATATTAAGAATATTCCCATAAAAGTTCTTACCAGTACTCAAGGAATGTGACAAGCAAATTTGTTGGCTGAACAGAAGCTTCTATTTCCATAGTCTGCTGATTCTGATTAGGAGCTGTTGGAGAATCAGGTGTAGGTGGAGTAATGCCACGATCGAGTGTATTAGCTGGAGAAGGAGGAGTAGATGGATCTGTGGCCGTAGTCAGAGCAGTAATGAAGTTGCGATTTAGATGAACTGCCTCATACAGTGCTAACAAGAAAGAGTCATTTGACCTGAAGAATAAAAAGTATGAAAATTACCATCATCACTGAATATATCTAAACATATTGACGTCTACAATACATCACATTTTCACATCTAAAAAGCCACTAACTTGTTATACCTTCCTTCAAACAAAAAGCAGTGTTAACTGATAATGCTGTACTCCAGCTTTTATCTAAGTCAGGGAAACAGATATCAATATCTGTCCAAACATTATGAAATTCTGAAAGTTATTGAGCTCTCTCATTTACGACTCACTTAAATCAGTAATAACATGTACCCAAGATATCAAAGTTCTTTATAAATAAAAAAAAATAAATAAAAAATCTTTGACTTTCTAGCTTATGCATTCAAAGACAAATGATAAGAATACCAATATTTAAATTTGAAATCATAATCATCACTAAACTGATAATAATAGCTTAATTAGTTTAAACATAAGTCTCATAACAGGGCATGTTATACAGATCTCACTTTATGTGTTCATTACGGGTAGCCATTTCCTCCGACACAAACATAGAGCCAACCATTGATGTTAGAGACGCAAACCAGCCCGATCCTTGGGGTTCCATAAAATGTGCTGAATACTTGTGATTGAAGTCTGCTAAAGAAGCAGTAATAACCTGAAAAATAAGTTAGAAGAATAACAGAAGGGGCATATAATATCAAATGTACACTTTGAGAAGTTATTCACTTACTATTAACTCAACACATATAAAGAAATTAAATAACAATTTATTACATTAAAAAAAAGTCACACTGCTCATCACATCAATTGTTCACAACAAAAACCTAGACCACACAAGCAGAGTGAATGAACTGAACTGTACTGATTTCAAAAAGTTGGATATAAGAATTTTATAAATCTACCAGAACATAACATTTAAAAAACATCATCATACATACATTATAGAAGCAAATGCTGTAATAAACAATGAGGAAAAATGAATACTTTCTTGTGCAAAAAAAAAAAAAAATAGTAAAAAGAACAGGTCTTCAAACTTGTATTAAGCACTAAAACAGTGGGGTAATATGAAACCATCAAACTGACTTGATGTCTATGCAACATATTACAGTTCTTTTTCACCAACCTGCCCATATCCATTCAGAACCAGCTCATCATCCAGCAGGGATAAGTTTACAGTATAGGGATTGGTCATCTCATGCTTGCGATAGTTAACCATCAACATAAGGTAGAGTACAGCCTCTGGACCATGCTGATTCCTAGTACTAGAATGACTCAGGAGCTGAAATATTCATATGTAAAAATTAACTTTACAGCATTACAGTATTACAAATAAGGAGCATTGATTTGGAGTACTCACATAAATATATTACACTCTGATGCTCTCTTGTGTATGACAATACAAAAGATAACTATATTTGTATGAAGATTATTTTCTTATTTAAACCATTTCACTATGGGCTTAGAAAACCTGCCTTCCTTCCTAAAAGAAAAAATAAATGTTACCCAAAAAGAAAGAAACATACGTGGTATATAGAAAATGACATGTGAAACCACCAAAAACAGTTGAATTCAATATCAAATTTTTGTTTCTCTTTTGAAGGCTTCTTTGAACAAAATATCATGAATTTAAGTTTATCAATAAATTCATTTAGCCACAATGGTAAAAAGATTACTGGTCTTATATCCAAGTATACACAACTGTCCAATGTCCAAGACTCTATTTATCATATAATTTTTCTTACTGTGGAGTTTTATTGTTAAAGCTTTATAACATCCAACAGTAAATTTCACTATTCTGATCACTGCTTTTCTTTTCTTTTCTTTTTATTTTATTGGGGGAAGGGGGGATTAAGTCTTTACGCATGCAGCCTCATAAAAGTATCACATGTTATTTATTATATCATGCGATAAACATCGTCAAAGCATATGCAACTGGCGAAGTAGGTGAAAGAACTTAAGTAACCTAGTTCCTAACATTTCAAGTCTCCAAGTCACAATCCCTTACTCTTCTGACTCAATGATGCTTGTTTCTTTATCATTTATGTTTTCAAATGTATCTTATAAACATAAAACTCAATCTTCCTTTCATTACACTGAAACTTACCTGTATTACAGCATCGAAGTTACAATTAATTGTAAGATACTCAAGCACTGTGTTTTGACTTATGTTGTCAGTCCCAGTTGCTAAGACCAGCAGGAATTTTAGGCTTAGGGATTTCAAACTGTCACAGTATTCACCTGTAAGAGATAAAAACAAGATACTGCACTCAGGCAAGTGACTGATAACTGATAGAGCAATTATAGTGTTTGAAATAAAAAGGGTAACTGTTGGAATCCCTACAACACTGAAGCAGCTGAAAAAAAATAAAGCCTTAAGCAATTTGCAGCTTGCTATTTGGGGCTGAACTGACCAGGGATTGGACTGACTCAGAGAACAGGAAACAAGTGCAAAAAGTGTCTTGCATAATTCCCTCAACTATTCATTCATCAAGTCTATTCTGAGAGTACAATAATAAATATACTAAATATATTGTACTATTTCACAGCAAACACATTTCATTATTAGTATATTTTTGTTTTAGTTATAAAATATGCCATTAATTTTCATCTCTAGAGTTCCTCCATGAAAAATGAGCTAACAAAGTTTGAGTAAATTTGTAAATACTAAACCTCTGCAAATGAAAGAAGATGACCTTAATATGAACCTGTAATGGATCCAGCACCAAAAGGAAAGAAGAAGTGGAATATCATCCACAAAAATGCCACTGTCTTTATTAAAAGCAGTCATGGCCTTTACTCTCTTCGAAATGTGAAGTTTCTTCCTCTGGAAACTATAATATTACGCAAGAAATCAAACCAACAATGTTTTCTGAACTTCAACAAAAGAATCAGTCATGCTGAAGTAAAGGGACAAGGCAAATGTACCATTTACACATAACGTGCTACCCTTATATTCCATGACATTTACAGTAAAGTCTAAAAATATTTTATTAAAACTGAGAACTTCAACTCCTATTACTAATGAGGTACTTATACATCTTACCAGCACATTATGAACATAACACTGGAGAAGTTAAAAGCACACACACACAAACAGAAGGGATAGTTTAGGTAAATTACAGAAAAGTACAGGTTCTACAAGTTTTTTTTACATCTAAAGTGTTATTACTGTAAAACACATAAAATATTAACATAAAATTAAATTATACCTGTAAGGAAATTTGATATCTGGTTTAGGAGCAGCTGCATCTGTTCTTCTGCTGCATCAAACCCAATGAGAATGTTGATGAAATCAAACCCATAGTCTCCTTGCATCTTGCGGTACAAGCCTCGTACTAAACTACAGAGCGTCTGTGGATATATTAAGATATACTGTACTGTACACTTTTTCAATAAAAATCAAGCATGCACCAAAATAAACAGATATAGAACTATAAAAATTAATCAGTCATAATATGACTGACGTGATAACTGACCGAATGTTCTTATTTGATATTTCTGTGCATATTCCTCTACTTTCTTTTATATTTCAACGTTGAGAACAACTCTGAAGTCGTCAATTTTCCTGTTCGTTTCGATGAAAGAGTATAAAATTAAGGATAAATTAATAATTTCTTATAATTCAGTCTGCCTTTATCTGCAAGGCATGCAGCTCACTGTTCATTATTTTTTTCTGATGCATGCTTATGTAGTGAACAAAATATTAAGATAAAAAAAAGATTGAAACTGTATGGAAAGCCAAAAGATTCTTTCTGATTTCTTGGCAATTAAAAGCATAATAATAAACAATTAATAAAATGAAACATGGAAAAATTCAGCACTATTAGAATGTCTGAATAAACTATATTCTAGATCCTCATGAATACACAGTATGCTGACTTGCCCAATAAGGTCTTTGATGATTCTGAAAATATATTAAATTTCTTGTTTCAATACCAATATAAAGTATATCTACTTTATTTTGTACATGAGCTATAAACTACACTTCTGCAAAACGTAATGTCCGTGAAAATCAAACAAACATTCTGAAAAGTCAAAACTAAATAATGTAATTAAAAACTGGCAATAAATTTTCACATAATCTACACTAAATGCAAATATAAATTCCAGGCACTTACCAATAATGCATTAATGACTCTGATATGATGATCATGAGATAGAGTATGGACACATTTGGCAAAAAGAGTATTGATGTTCTCCTTGAGGCCAAGCAACTGATCTGAGGTACAACGGCTGATTTCACCTTCCAAAGCTGACATTTTGGGCTGGAAAAAAAAAAAAAAAATTTGCCTATATTCATGAAACAGATTTAACCCAAGAGGGTCGGCAATATTTATTTGATGAACAACCAAGTAAGGTCTCCCGTATGGGGATACTCAGTTGCTGTTTTTAATTTCCCGCTGCTCCTGTAAATCTTGAGGTGGGATTTTCTTACCAGGGTGTCCCGAGATCATAAGCTCCCTACTTGACAACTTTCCTTGGTAGTTATCATACACTGACATCCTCCCTCGACAGTAGCCAGACCTAGCAACTCTCACCACAGTAGCCTGCCCCAACCCCCACCCCCCAAAAATAGGAGCTACAAGTAAAATGCCATGATCGATTAGTTGCTAGTAAAATTGTGAACACCTGGCACAAAATATACTATTTGAAAAGAACTATATTTTTGCTCATAGCCATGAAACCAACTAATTACATTTCTACGCAACTCGAGCAACTGGCGTAGAGGACTGTCAAACATACAGGCGTTCTCTTGCCCAGTGTATCATATTGCATTGCTACTCATAGAATTAACATTTGCATAAGGAGAAAAGGCTGTGTGACCTAATAAAAATGCAATTATGGAGCATAAATACTGATTTAGGCATTTACTGTTACAAGGCAACATTAGTGTGGGGTCACCAGTGACGCAGCTAACAAAAAGTCTTGATTTTAGAATGCGAATGTTTATAGACCTTGGTCAAAATAGACGCACATATATGCTTACTATGCATGTTTATGCATCAATTGTTATGTGTGTTAAATTACACATATTACCCTCTGCAGAATACCATATAGGAAAGGTCTTTCCAATGCAGTTTGTGCTATAAAGGTAAGCCTATTTGTGGTTTTATAATTTTTGCTATAAAGCTTCTATCTGGCAGCTATAAAAGTAGAGTTGGCTGTGAGTGTGAAATATCCTTCTGTTAACAACAAAATAAATCAAAAGAAGCATCAATTGCCACAGTATTTTGGCAAAAATACTACCTGGCAACTTTTGTTTGGGGGTAGAAAACAATTCTTGGCAACATTATTGATGCCTCAATAAACTCATCATGCATTGTAATCAAAATTTTTCTTAACTCTGTAATGGCTCTTGATAATGATAAAAAGTTACTAAATAAGTTCATATTTTCTTTGCCCTAAATATATAAAGCCCAGATGCTTTCAATGATAAAAGCTGATAATTTTTATGTACAGTTTTTTTGCAAAAGAGGTGACTTTAGTGTTACTAACATAAGTTATCAGTAATATGGTTTTAATTACACAGGTACATGATAAGACGACATGCACTAAAAATTCAGATATTGATAGAATTTCAACAGGACTATTTAAGAAAATATTTGCATATACTCTACAAACAGTAAGACAATTTTGAATGTGGCTGGTTTTGAAAATAAAAAATGGCTATGGCAGCAATCATAATATAGTAGCAGCTCCCAATACTACTCTGAGTCTCAATGTTTTAATCCGTAACTTCCTTCATTTAATTACTACAGAGCCACATCAGTGATTTTTCCACAAAAATTATTTTTCGTAGTTAGGTTTTTACACTTGAATATCTACGATTTTGTTCAATAATTACATCCATGAGACATAAAGTTATTACAACATACCTTTAGCAGGAACAGGTCTTCCCAAAAGCGAGGGTTGTTCACACAAGGGTCTGTACCATGAAATAAGTCCTCATACATTTGGACTACCTTCTCTTTCAGGTGCCGCCGCACCCCTCCAGGTTTTAGCTTACTCCCCATTTTGAGGGAGGAAAATGTGTGGTTGTGCTCCACTTCCTGAAAAACCTAAAAAAGTTTAGAGACATAACCTAATATGAACAAAAAATGTCTTAATCACTTTAGCATGTAAATAGTTCTACCATTATTTCATATTTCACTGTTGTTAAATAAACAGTATAATACCAGTTCCAAGGCCATGGTCATCTTCATCAATATAATCATAATTACTACAGTTTTAAAATTATTATTGAAATATAAATGATGATGATAATAATAATAATATAATAACAGTGCAGTACTAATAGTGCTACCATTACTAATACTATAGTCAATTCCCCACCCCTTGTTAAAATTAGCTACACCCAAAACTGTGATGCGTTCTCTTGGAACTGGCTCACGTGTCCCAGCTTCTTGGAGACGTAAGTTTGGGTAAAATTACAACTATTCAAAATTAATTCTTTTTAAAATATGATGTGAGTATAAACTGATACTGTGGGTACGTATTCATCTTGCCAGGTGATTTAGCTATAAAAATAAAAAGACAAAAAAAAGTATTACTTACTTCTGTCAACCAATTAAAAGTAGAGTGCTTCATAGTACTTTACCCCCACCTCACAAAATGATATTTTCAACAGACAGAAATTTATATTATAATTTAAATTTCTAATTACC
This sequence comes from Caridina multidentata, assembly GCA_002091895.1. Classification (NCBI taxonomy): domain Eukaryota; kingdom Metazoa; phylum Arthropoda; class Malacostraca; order Decapoda; family Atyidae; genus Caridina; species Caridina multidentata. Next base: position 8,898 of record BDMR012750462.1, read on the forward strand.
TACTGTTCTGACATATACTTTGAGGACACAAGAATACAAGAACTGTTACAAGGCCCCTCATACTAATGATAACAATCAATTATTAATAGGTACTGATCAACTACACTTCTTACAAATTCAAGAATGTCTTAAATATCTGTAAAGGCAATACAAAAAAAAAAACTACGTCAACAAAATACCAAATATTTGTAATCTAATATTACACTGGATTTTACGGTACTTTCAAGGTAAAATACACGCCAAATTAACACAGCACATGGATTTCACGAAGCATCTGCTTTTATGTCCATTGCAAAATAATCCCAAAATAATGATATATGTGGTAATGGTTAACAAACTCATGCTCGTGTAATCAATGTGAATCCTAACCTCGTAAAAAAACAATAAAAATTGATAAGGGGTATTTGGTTTATTTTCTCAAATGAACTGCTGTACATTTTCTTCACTGAAGTCTGTGGAGACAACGGCAAATTTCTTCTTTGCACTTGGATATAAAATAGCAGTTTTTTCATAGAAGATTGGGCAAGAACTAAGGAAATATTATGAAAAATCTAACTTAATTTATTTTTGCATGAATAATACATTTTCAATTCAAGTTTAATGACTTTTGGTGTTTTTTACTTACTTTTTTTTGCTGCTTTTTATGGGATTACAACATTGAAGATACTGAGTGTGTCATTCCTACTTTTTTATGCAAGAACTGACACCCTGGAACTTCCACTCATACACTGCTAATAGTGGACAGGCGTATTAAAAGCTTGATAAGGAACTGAATTTTGCACTCAACTCTCTTGGTTATAACTCAACTGTGAATGATATGTCATAACAGAAAAATGTCTGAGCATCGTGTTGACTATAAAAAAAACGTGTTTTCAGATTTGAAATGCATGGGTCATTATACCTTTGATCTGAAGAGCCACAAACAGAAATTTAAAACTCTTTTCTAGAGCAAAGTTGGTTGTCAATTTGCTACAATAATGAACCAAAAGAAAAATTTATGGAAAGAAATAGTTCTTTACATGATAGAATATCCCTAAATCCTCTCACTGGTAAGTAAAGACAGAAAATTACCCCTGGAGTTATACCATAAAATTTAAAATGATCTACGTTATATGTAAAAA
>BDMR012750463.1:0-10020 GCA_002091895.1 Caridina multidentata
ACAGAAATTGGCAAAGAATCAATAGAGATTAGAAGCATCAGGGAGTTTGTGGAGACAGATGAGAAAAATGTTTCAGGATTTGGAGGTATTATACCTTCACCACTACCTGAAGGTGGTAGATTAACTCCAAGTGGAAGGTTAACACCCAGTGGAAGGTTAACACCAAGTGGAAGGATTACTCCTAGTGGAAGAATAACACCAACTGGTGATAGAATTTATACACTTCAACGAGGATCCCCAGATATGCATTCCCCAGGGCCCAGGTTTGTTCGGCATCAACAGCCATCCATAAGCACATCTTTTTCACAACATACGCAAGATGAATTTGATCTCATGGCTCAAGTGCGAGGTAAGGCAGGCTTTTAGCTTGCTGCTCTCTAGTACTTGCGCTGCTTTTTTAGCAATGATTTTATGTGTGATTTGCATTGTTAACCAACCTAAAACTGAGGAATGATTTTCACTAACCAAATTAATAATTAAAGTTGCGTGGCTACACACCAATAGCCTTGCTGTGATATATTGAAGCAAAGGCTAAGACACTAAGACAAAGTGAAAGGCTTGTACGTGTTGATGATGCTTCTAATATGCAGGCATTACAAAGCTTCTTCCCTCATGTGTTTCAGACGGTGGCCTTGATGGTGGTTGTCCTGAAGCACAAGGCATGGAGTTTGAGGGAAAAAGTGTAGACAGCATGTATACTGAAACTGTTGTGCAGGCTAGACACTCCATGCTCCCTACAGTGGACACCAGCGAGGGTGTTGCCCCTTCCTCCTCATCCTTCAGTAACCTTCCTTCTACTGACCTAGTACATCCAGCTACCCAACTTTCTTCGGACCTGCCTTGTCCATCCAACACCCAGTCCCGAGATGAATCCTCCTCTAAAGACCTCACACAGTGGCCTCATCTCATTCATTCAAGTTTGGAACAACCTTCTCATCTGCATGAAATTCCTCCTTTAGAACCTCAGAATTTTGATATTTCTCCAACATCTTTTACCAAGTTATCAGATTCCTTATTGCAAGATAAAGGGCTAACTAAAATTTCTGAAGTTATTAGTACCCAGTTAGTATCTTCTCCATCTGCTGCTTCACTGCAATCTGAAAGTGTAGCTCCTTTCACAAGAACAGATGATGTAGCTGCTGCCAGTGTAACTTTTAACACCAATAGTACTTTTATGTCAATAGGGCCTGTTTCACCCACTGACGATTCAAGTGAAGACCATGCAGAAATTGATCGAACCAGCACAGAACTATCCCCTGATAGTGTGCGACTTGATCAAGATATATTAGACACCAAGACAGAGGATGAAGCTCCTGACATAGATGATGATTTTATGCCAGCCTCCCCGGTATTAGGACAGGAACTGAGCGAAAGAGTTCTATCAGTTGAAGTTACTGAAGACACAGATATCACAACTCCATTGGAAATGCGTGATTCTCATACTGAGCGAGATGCTACTGCATCTAATCTTGAGTCGGTAGAAGATAGAGAGGGAACTGATGGCAAAATAGATTTACCAAAAGAATGTTTAGGTACAGACCTGACTGGGGAGGATAGTTTTACATACTTGTATCAGGAAACCGCAGAAATCCACGGTAGAGTTATCAGGCTTCAAGAATTAGTTGAGAATCAGAAAGTAGATCACCTTACAGCAAAGTCAGAAGCTGAAACAATACAAAATACTATCGATGATATTAAAGAAGCTGTGAAGAATAGTACCTATGAAAATAATCAAGAGTTATATATTAAAACACAGGACATTATTGCTACAATATCAACAGTTTCAGATAATTTGTCAGCAATATTACTTAAATTAAATCCACCAGAATATGAACAGGCATCTTTAGGTAGCCCAGAACAAGAAAAATTTTATGTTGATAAGGCAGAACCTGCAGGATTAGAAAGCAGCTCTCCAATGGATGGTAGTCCCTCTGACCCTAATTTACAAGACCAAAGTCTGTCTGATCTATTGGATTCTGAGGATATAAACCGTGATAGCCTTGAGGAAGAATTTGACAGACTTGCTGCTCAGCTTAGTTTGTCTCCCAGTGGTGATGATATTGGTCCTCTTGCACTGAAGGTTACCCAAAAGTCTTCTTCTGATGTACTTTTACCTGTTTCTTCTGTCATTTATCCCTCCAAACCTCCTGATTATTTACAGGACACACAACGGGAACCAGGTATGGAACTCGCTTGTGGTTCTTCTTGTATATGCCATAATCCATCATAACTGACAGGTTTTCATTCTAACTATTCATTCATTTTGACATTCATTGTTTTGTACATATACAGTATTTTATTTATAGCATCTGTAGCACACGTTATTTTTTTGTATTATGCATTACTATTTATGCAGAATGAGTGTGGGTGTTCTTATTTCACAGCTGGGGGTAGCATATATAGTCAACTTGGTGTCCCCTTGGTGCCTTCTCTCATGGCAGAATCCCAGCAACAAGATGAGACTGAAGAACTTGAAAGAGATATTGAGTCAGAAAATTTGACTAAACGAGAAATTGAAGCAAAGTCTGATTTTGATCAATTATTAAGTGGTCTATCTCAATTAGATAGGAAAGCACTTGATGAGCCTAACAGCGTATCTGGATTAGGTAATCTTTCAGAGGCTGAAAGCTTCTCTCTTACTTCTAATGATGTAAAAATTCAGGAAAATGATGAACTACCTGAAAAAGACATTGAAAAAGTAGTGGTTCGTCGTGGGGCAGGTAGGAGCGGTCCGCGACCCACAACATTTCCTCTGTGTTTACTGCAGCCTGATATAGTGAGTTCCTCTCCTGAGGCACAAGAATATTTCAGACAGCAACAAGAAGTTTTAGAGGAAATGGGACGTCAAGGTCAGATGCAAATGGACGTGACTGATTTGAGGGATTTAACATCTCCTGAAAGTCTGGCAGCCACTAGTGAGTTGGAGGATGGCGAAATGGACGTCCTTGATCATACCACCAGGCATAATCACCGAAGGCATGTCAAGTCTTCGTCAAGTTATGAAAATCTGTATGATAATGCAGATTTACGAGCAGCTGAAAATCAGAACACTCCATCTACTTTACAGTTGAGCCATTCACTTGGAGATCCCTTTAACACCAAAACTAATTTGACCCCTGAAATGTGCTCCAGCTTTGAAAATTTATATATGAAGGCTAAGGAGGCTGATACCAAAATAGTTCAAGAAGCTGATCTTTTAGCTGCAGAAATCTTGGAGGAAGCTGTTCAAGAGGCAGTTCAAGAGGGACAAATAATGCCTGTCTTTGAGAATACAAATGCCTCGTCTGTTCCCTTACATAATGAATCAGTAGTATCGGTTGAAACAACAGTTATTGATGGATGTCTGCAATCTCATTCTAAAGAATCTAGTCCAGCAGGTATTTTGGTGATGTAGCAGTGGTTAATAGTTTTCATCTAGACCAACTAACTAGGTGCTGAAATTCACTCTGTTTGGTTTGACACTAATAATCAAGTGTCATGGCGTCGTTGAAGTTTTTGTGGAAATTAACATGCATTGATCTCTTTCAGATAACATATGATGGCATGTGAATTGTTATTTTGTGTAGTAACTTGTGTTGGGTCCAGGGATGCCATTTGCTCACGTCATTGTTCAGTGTGTTTTTGTACATTAACAAAGACATGGGGACACAAAGAAGCCCTTTTCTACTCTTAAAATTAAAAGCTTAGTTGTCTTTTGCATTAAGTTCATATTTGTTTGTGACCTGGTATGGTCTAATGACCTTTTACTCATACTCTCAGAAAATGCCAGGTTATATTGTCGTTATGACTCTTGTTATGGGGTACAGTTAACACCATTTCCTCATCTATGAACATTTTTCATGTTCAGTGTAGGTCACAGTAGCCAGACACAAACAAGTGTAGGACAGTTGGTAAGTAGTAGACCTTTGGATTGTGTAGACTTTGTCTAATATGCACGTTGACTATAAGGGTGTGAGAGTGAGGCAGGGAGAGTGAAGTCTCTAAGGTCACCAGTCCCCCATCACACTAAGATTGCGTGTAGCCGGACCTGCCTGGCAGCATGTGGCATGAATGAGACCTGTGCCATAACAAGAGTGTGAGATGTTTACTAATAGTGTGCTACTAACTCTTGTTCTAGATGTGGGAGTGGTGTTTACAGAGCGTAAAGAGTATGGGGGCGGGGTGAAGCCATCTGCAGAGACAACTGGCGGACTCTCTCACATTTCACCCTCCCCTGTTCCTGATCCTTCCAAATTACCTCAGTTCTTATCCTCTTCACAACAAATATTACCTGGTACAGCAGCATCTGCAAAAGAACATCGTCCTCTTGAAGCATCTGCGTCTCTTCCCAGCAAACCAGTAAGACGACATGAGCGAACATTATCCCAAGCCACCAATATATTTACAGGAACCATACCACAAGAACAGAAGCAGGATCAGAAAAAAGAAGAAAAAGAAGTTATTGCCGAAGAAGCAGAAGGTATAAGTGAAAGTTTAAAGCCTTACTCAGAACGTAAGCAATTTTGGGAAAGTGTCTCTACACAATCTTTTGAAGCCAAAGGCAGCCAACTAATAAAAAGTGAAACGGAAAGTGATACGGACACCACTGCTACAGATGGAACAGTTGTTGAAAGGAAAGTTCTGCAGGAAAAAGCATCAACAGTCACTGAAAGTTCAGACTCTGAGGAGGATTATGTATCACATCAAGATGATAAAGCTTCTTATGAAAATAAAGGATTTGCTGGTACAGAAAAAATAGATTTACCAAAAGAAACTTGTACCGAGCGTGCGGTCAGTCCTTTTGAAGTATTCCGTGCCAAAGATGCCAAAGAAGAAGACTTGCCTTCACCAGAAGATATAGCTTTTAAAGATGTATCCTCAAAAAGGGCGCTCTTTGAGCAAGAAATCAAAAGGCAGTCAATGGAGCTGGAGGAAAGTCAGTCCTGGAAACGCTCTTCCAAAGAATATGATGATACAGTTGTAATATCTGAACAATCTGCTTCAAGCTTATTACAAAAAAAAGAAGAGAAGGAGCATAAGATTACGGAAACTACAGAGAAAGAGAAACTGAAAGAAAAAGTAGAAACCAAAGAAGAAGTCATGTCTTTTACTGATATCAGAAGTAAAATGGAGTCTAAAATGGAAAAAACTAGTGGTGTAACTGACTATTCTGAGACTTCAGCATCTTCTAGATTACATGAAGAGAAAATCGCTAGCCAGGATAAGAAAGTGATATCAGATGTTACTACTGGTGACAAGAAAGTTATAACTCAGACAGATGTTTCCAAAGAAAAAAAAGAAAAAGAGAGCACTGAAAAAATGACTCATGAGAGAAAAGACAGTCACCATGGTACATTTTCTAAAACTGTCTCAAAATCTGAAGAAAGGGTGGAAACTTCATTAGAAGCAAAAGAAGTCATTCATTCCAGAGCTGGAGAAGACCAGGACACGTCGCGTGATGAAATTACGGAAGAAGATATGACAAGAACCGAAGAAACTTCAGATGAAGAACCTGATGATGTTATGCTTACTGACAAGACAACTGTAAGTATAACTGAGGAAACTCGACAATTAGGGGATACCCATGAAACTGTGGTAAGAGAAACAATGACAACACGTGATGGTGATCAAGAACAACGGGTAATCAAGGAAACTAAGACACAAGAAACCTTGATGGCTGATGGGTCTACTGTTAAAACAACTTCCATCACAACCTTTACAACTCAGTTGGATTCAAAAGACTTTGAGGATATATCTGAGGACAGTAAAGTCTTCGCAAGCATAGGAACTCCCAGAGAAATGGATGTTGATGTTAGAACAGCAAAGGAAAAATCAGCAGCCTTTATTGAGCAGCAGATGAAATCAGAAATATTTTCTCAAGAGATGTCATCTTCTGCTGAGGATCAGAGTCCTGAGCATAAAGTAATAACACCCAAGGACACCACAGCCCCAGTTTCTTTGCAAACACAGAAAGCCACTCAGCCCTTAACAAGTCCAATTTTAGTCCCAGAAGAAAATATTCAGGATGTTGTTTGGGAAGTCTCACAGGAAAGATCAGAAACACTTCTGTCTGAAACAGTTCAGGATATTCCCATGCATCAACAATATGAATCTCAGCTTATCAGAGACATGTCCCAAGAGAGTCAAAAGGCTCCAGAAAAACCCAGAAGAAAGTCCTCCAGTGGCTCAGAAAAAACTAAACTATCAGAGGAAGAAGCCAGGAAACTTGCTATTGAAATTGTAGAGGAAGTAAAACAGGAAGCTGTTAAAAGATCACCTTTGGCTACTCCATCTCAGACAAGTAAGGAATTTCCAGGAGATGATGGTGACCAAGTAGAATTGCCCAAAATGAAACCAGGAGCTGCATTCACTGAAGAAACAAGCAATAAGATTGAAAAATACATTCAGGAACAATTGGGAGATGATGTAGATGAGAAGCAGTTGAAACTAATTGAATCGGTTACTGCTAAGAAAGCTGAAATGTTACAAAGGAAGTTAATGGAAGGTGACTATCAGCAGAGTATGGAAATTACTGATGAAGACTTACGATCAAGTGGAGCAGAGTTATCTCCAATTGAACATCAGATGGAACGCTTACGTCAGATGACTGAAGATGAAGACAACCAGCGATATCCCAGAGAGCCCTCAGAAGCAGATGAAAGTGAAAGTTCCATGATAATTCATGAAACAGTAGATGATATATCTAGTGAGTATGATCAAGCAAATCAGATGATAACAAAAACTTTGGATGCTCTTAAAGTTTCAGATATCAGCCAGACTAAGACCATAGATACATTAGAGGAGATACCCGAAACTGTAGAAGAGAGGGAAGATATAATTCATTCCGAAGAAAAAGATACAGTTAAAATTAGTCACACAGATGCCAAAGAAACTGCACGACAACTAGTAAAGGAGGTAACAGAAAAGGCACAAGAATCTGAAGCAGTAAAACAAGCTTCGCTTGCAGCTGCAGAGCATAAACAAGGACCAGGAAGCTTAGAGCATAGTCGAACACCAAGCCCAAAACCTGGGTCCAGAAAAGGCTCATGGATGGATGATGAAGAGCTAAGACGTGAATTTCGCAGAGATTATGAAGATAAGAAAAAGATGTTTAAAGAAGAAATGACTTCGGATAAACAGGAGGAGGTCTTTGTTGAAGGGCCTTCAGGTGAAGGAATTAAAGATATAAAAGTATATCATCAGAAGAGTAGTGAATCTCATAAGGAAGTTCATATGGAATCCAGTATGACAGAGAGCATGGAAGAATCTAGCACTGTAGAAAGTACTCGATCATTTGAAGGCAAGATGAAGTCAGAAGTTAGCACCTCTGTCATTAGGGAAGTAAGGGAAATAGAAACAGATAAAAAACCGGATGAAAAGTCCTCAAGTAGCCAGGAAGAAGTTGTCTTGAGAAAAAAAAGTCACATTGATGAATTTAATCGTAGATCTGGCACAGATTTTGATGCATGTTCAAGTTCTGGTGAAAGTCATTATTTCACAGCTGCCGAGGGCACTTCTGATAGCCGCACTGTTAGCAGACCCTGCTCCTCTGATATAGAGGCATTAATATCAGAGCGCACTACTACTGGTACTTCAGAGTATGATACTGCTCTTAGTTCCCAAGATACATCTCAGTATTCCAGTCATTCAACCACTTCACAAGATTACCGCACAGCAGCAAGCTCCATGAGTTCCAGAGATTCTATGAAATCTATTGATTCAGAAAGCTCAGGAAATCTTGGCAGTATAGAACTCAGTGAAGCCTCAGAAACACTTGTACCATCAGCTTTAGAGTTAGAGAGAGATATGGACCTTCTTGAACAAGAATTGTACGAAGAGGAGATGACACGTTCAGCACAGTCTCATCACACAGTTATTCCACAGCTTACTATCCAGTCAGATACCCCAAAATCAGAAGATATGCCATGCTCATTTGATGTAGAGTCAGATGATGCAGAGTTTGAACAAGATACCAGAGAGGAAGTAGATTCGTATAGGACTACTTCAAAAATGAAAAGGTCAATGGAAATGACATTCCATCCAGATCCAAAGCCACTAGCTGATGATAAAAAACAAGTAGTTGAGAGTGTAGCATCGAGTTTGGAAGAAAGTACTTTATCTGAAATTTCTGTGACAACTGTTGTTGAGCAGGAGAAAAGTTTACAAGGATCCACTACTGATTCTAATATGACAGCCTCTAGTGTTTCAGAGCAAATGATGTCGTCCATGGAAGGACACGAAATAGAACGACACATATCGCGAACTGACAGTGGGGTCTTAACCACAGAGACAGGTGATGAAGATAAGACGCTGCATTCTGTCACAATTACAGCAACATCAGTGCCTTCAGCGACGCCAGACCAGAACACTGCTTCAATGTGTACGCAGGTGACTTCAGAAACTCGCTCTGAAGCAGATTTAACCGAGAGTGAGCAGTTTTTTCGCGCTAATGGACCCACTGAAGTAGACTATGTGCCTGAGTACGACGATGAGGAAGTACGAGGTGCGAGGCCAGCTGTATCCCCTACTATGCCTTCAAACCAGGAGGCTGCAGGAGCTGTAGCTGGCCCTTCAGAGGGCCCACAGAAAGTTATAATAGTTGAAGAATGCTATGAAACTGAGGCTGATCAAGAATATGGCCAGATGATAAGAGAAAGTGAATATTCAGAGATGGCTGAAGCTGAGCTTCAGTATTCTTTGGAAGAGCAGCCAGAAGCTGAAATGAGCAGTATGTTAATTATTGACGAGCCTGTCGAAAGACCGAGAACACCAGAACCTGGCTTTATACCTTCATCCCGTCCCACTCCAATGATGCTCGATTCTCCAGATGAGCCTGAAGAATTTACTGAAGTAGATAAAAGATTTAGTGCTGTATTTTCAACGACATACGAAGAGAGAGAAGAAGGCGCTCGTTCATTAGTGCCTGGCATGAGCATTGATGTTCCAGATATAACAATTACAGAACATACTTTGCCACTGCCAAGTCAGTATTGTTATCCAGATCTAGAGCGAGAGGAAGATTTCCCTGAATGCAGAGCATTTGCTGAAGCAGTTGCCAGAGCTCATGAAGTTCCTGCAACTCCTGGCTCTCAGGAATCTGCTTCTACATGTGCCTCAAGGAAGTCATCATCTACTGACTCAGAGCAAGGTAGAGAATATTGCTTAGACGAAAAAATTGGAGCCCCTTCATTTGGGTCATTTGAAATGATAGAAGCTGATGATATTGATGATATCTCAGAATTTGAAAGAACTTTATTTATGCATGAAGAACGGATGATGGAAATGTCACAGATTAAAGAAGAAGATGAAGATGAAGATGATGAAAGAGTTTGTACATCTCCTATTCCTGTTCCTACCCAGTTAAAAGCTGTAAAATTAGATGAGAGTCAAAATGAACAAGGTCTTATTTCTGAAAATGTTAGAGATTCAGAATCTGACCCCAGTATTGAAGAGCAAAGACGGTGGCTAGAGTTACAGTTTGAAGAAAGTAATATTGCTCAGTATGGCTATACACAAGATTATATGGAACATGTATATTCTGGCCCACTTGAAGATATAGAAGAGGAGAGAGAGGATGCTGAACGTAGAGATTTCCATCATGTTACTAAAAATTCATCTTTATCATCAACTCCTGAGTATGATGTTTTAGCTGGGAGGAAGTTTTTTACACGCAGTGGTGATCATGATGATACATCAATGTGCTCTCTTCAGGAATTTGAAAATTTGGAGAGGGCAGTTGCAGTTGAAGCAGTAGCAAGAAGGTCAAGTTCTGGTTCACAAGATTCTCTGAATGGTAAAAGACCTGACAGTAAGAGCGGACAGGGTGATGATATCTCTGTTGGATCTTTTGCTTCTCTCCAGGAGTTTGAACGTCTGGAAAAAGAATGTTTGGTAGTGGAGGCTATTGAAAAGAAAGCTCAGGAAGAAGAGGCTATGCTATCTGAAATTGAAGAAGGACATGAGAGTCAAGTGTCAGAATCGGAAAGTTGTGAAACATTGTCTGAACCTGGTAAAGGTTCAGTTGATGGAGAAGAGTACGAT
>BDMR012750464.1:0-10046 GCA_002091895.1 Caridina multidentata
CCACAGACATAACCTTGCTCCTCAGTTGTGGTGCTGACCCTCTGAAACAGCAAACAGTCTTTACCAGCCTAGTCGCTTTCCTCAGAAGGACTGGGCTGAACTACATACTCAAACTCCGGAAGGAGAACCAGTAGGGGCTATTTGAAGGGCTCATCCCTTCGTGACCCCGTTGTCAACCCCAAGAAGGAGAAGAAGACAGCCGTAAGGTGGAAAATGTTTTTACCGAGTATCGGTAAAAAATCTTAGTACTGCATGTTGCTAACGATACGTTACGTAAGCCAACTAAATTTCGAGTCTTGACATTTCTCCCATTGGGCTCCAAGCATTCTGGTATCAAATAAGAGCAAGTGTGCCTTTGGGATTTCTGTCACTTCGTTGGGCCTGTTCGCGAACTCAATTTTGCACTACAATCGCAAAGAAGAAGAAGAACACTCGAGTACCTTAGCTCAAACTTTAAAGAAATTTTCATCTTATTGCTGTGCCAAGGTAACTTTGAGATACTGAATTATAAATATTTAGAGAATTTAACTCCACAACCCTTCGTACTCACTGGGTTAAATTAAAGATATATTTTGAGGAGAGTTGTTATTGGGCAGCGAATTCTTACTGATTCCTTATGGAATAAATTTTGTGTTTACGTAGGTCCTGTAATGCAAAATATGATTACAGGTGTTTTGTACATCATTTCAGATAAATTTTGGTGTTGGTATTCATTTAACGGTAGCCACTCAACCAGGATATGGATATTATATTATTATATATGATATAGAAAACCCAACTGGGTTAAGATGGGTTTTAGCGACCTCATGATATCTCTGTGATAAAGACATGAAATTAATCTCATTTATATAAATATCTATAAATTACCGTTTTTGCACCCTTTGGCAATTCATTACTTTGATAGAAATCGCGAATTTTTTTTACAGGTAACAAATAAATAAAAATAACGCATTGGTTGGCAGCCATACCTGGTAGAAGGTTTTTTCATTAAGTAATTTTTCTGAGTTACCAAGAAAATATTTTATTATATTCTTTCAAACTACATGCAAATCTATTCTTATTTAACAAAAACAAGCAAGGTCATTAAATAGCTAAAACCAATTTTAACCCAGATCTGAATTGACTTTATGCTAATATCAATAACACTAAAGTCGCCACCCTTGTATAAATCTGATAGAAAAATACTCAGAATTAATAATTGAAAGCATCTGAGCTGTTTATCATCATGACAAAGAAAAGCCAGATTTTACAATCGCTCTCATGCAAACACTGCCTCTGTTGTTACTAAGATTCCATACAGACTGAAGAAAAAATATTAAAATACGTGGTGAGTTTATTGAGGCTTTATTAATGTCGCCAGGGATCCTACCCTTACCCCTTCAAAAGGGCCAATTTTGGGTATCGTCAGGTGCACTCTCACTTTTAGTTGATTTTATTATGTGAATTTCCTTGATGGAAGGACAGGTTAGGTCAAGCATCGCAGGTTACGACACAGAGGCTTCATTTCCTGTAACAATATGACACAACATCGGCTTTCATAGCTGCCAGAATCATGATCATTATTTTTACGTGGATAGGCAAACATTTTCTTTCTTTCATCCTTGGTGCAGGCTTTGCAGAAGATAAACCTGTTGCGTATAATCATCTGATATTACCATGCAAACAAAAAAATTTAGCACACATGAATATTGATTATTGATGCATAAACATGCAAAGTGTATTTGTAAACATGTATACTTTAATTAAAGTCTGTATATATTTGCATTCTAAAATTAATTATTGTTGCTAGCTTCATAATCATAGACCCACACTAATATGGCCATAGAATAGTAAATGCAGAAATTATTATTTATGCACTGTAAAAAATTTTAGATTTGATACTGACTAGTCACTAAGCCTGTCCTCCTTCCATTGGTAGCAATGCAGTAGGATTATAGGATACACTAGACAAGTGCGGATGTATGTTTGACACATCTCTATGCCCCTTGCACAAAATCACAGGGAAAGGTATTTCGTTGGTGTGTTGGTAATGAAGAAAAATGTAAAGATATATTTGATGTTAACTTATGAAATTTGTGCAAGTTATTCTTTATTTTACTAGAAAATGATTGATCATGGAATTAAACATCTAGCTTGTTTCTTTTCAATGATGTTGATGCATTTAACTCGGTGGAGGCTTCTGTGAAACTGACAGTATGGTTCAGTTGGCTTCATGAATTTTAGTACACTTTACAGCAAGTTAAGGACACGTCTGGCTGCTCCACAGTGTAGCTGGTAATTTCCAAGTGTTTAGCAAACAAGAAATTACCTGCTACACTATGCAGCTGCCAGACGTGGCCTTATCTTGCTGTGAAGTGTACCGAAATTCATGAAGCCAACTGTACATCTTGGGAAATTTGATAATAACTAAAATATTTGGAAACAGTGCCTTTATTCTTGACCATAACTTAGACTTTATACCATTTTTACATACAGCCATAGGAGATTTAAGTGTTCACAGAAGACAAAAAAGGTTCTCACACTTGCTGTATTAATTTTGATTATTATGCAGAATGTGTAATTTCCAACCTTGGATATTCATTAAAATATAAATGCAAAAGCAACTGTCAGTGGGTTTTGAAGTATATCCTCTCCAGATTCTGTGGTCAAAACCACCTGTTGTCATACTAAAAGTTCTAATCCTGGGAAATATTGTAAGATGCTCCAGTTTGTCTGGACTAGCTTCTCATATCCATAGGCTATCAGGGGAATCAATTTCCTGTCGCTTTCGCAGTATCTTTTGGATAGTGGAGATTCTGCCCTAGGTGGGCACTATGGATATTGCTTCTAAATAGATTTTTGATAGACTTATGCACTGTTTTTTCTTCTTTTTACCCAGGAACAACCATGACAGATTACTATGATGCTTCATATGAAATTCAGTGTCCTGCTTGTAAAGGCACAAAATATCGTAACCCCCAGATGAAGCTGATGGTAAACGTGTGTGGCCATCCATTATGTGATTCATGTGTGCGGATGTATTTTTTAAAAGGTTAGATGTGTAACTTTATTGAGTCAGTTCAAAGTAATGCATATATGTTGGTCAGAAAGTCTCTGAGTTTGTACAGTTCATTACATTTTGTTGTGTATTAATAGTGTTCTCACATGTACACTTTATATATTTTGTATGCTGCTTGTTTAAGGTGCTTTTTTTTTTTTTTTCATAAGTGACTTCCGTATTTTTTCATTATAAGAGTCTGATTCTAAGATTAAACTTATCAGAAGATCCAGTGAAACAAGATTTCCTTTACCAAAAAATATGTCAAATACACTTTTTTTTTATCAATTTCTAGTTTTTTGTTTTTTTTCTCTTTTTTTTCAAGGAAACTTTACATTTATTGTATTTTTTCACATCATGTTACAAGAATTTATTTCATGTTGGTTACAAAAATTAAAATGTTGATTAGAATATGTATATGCGTATGCTAATATTGTGGAATCGGTTATGGTTGATGTCGCATGCATGTATGTTTACAGTTTCCTTTCATTTGCCATATTCATTAAGTTTTTGCCTTTTGTGTTTACGTTTCCACATCCATTGTGAAACCATGGTTGATTATAATTATAAGTGTAAAATATATTGTAAGTATAGATTAGATTTTTTGGCTTTATTATCTATACCATTTATGTGTTTTGTTAATCTGGTGAAAGCTTAGTTGTAATTTCTGGCTAAATAAGTTCCAGAAATGCTACTGGAGTTTCATTATTTTCTTGGGATATTGCTCCTAAGACATGGTCTCTTGAATATTCATTAAATTTAAATCCCAATACTTCTGGAGTTGTGAAGCAGAAATGCTACCTTTCCAGTCTCTGACCACTGCCATCTAGTGGTGAATTAAGGCGCTAAAGAGGATTACAGTATTTCACTTGAGAAGTCTGCATACAGATTCTGTAAACCTTGACTAGAGGTATATAGTAATTATGATACAATTACTGTACAAGTATGATGTCATATACTTGGTAAAGCATCTGTGGGTGAAGTTCCATGCAGTCTGTCAGACACCTTAGTGAGAATGTGGTCACATGAGATGTAGACATTTACAATATTGCTGCTATTAGAAATAAGTTTATCATGAATCTTAATACTTTTTTTGTTTTTAAATTTTCGTGTAAGTTTCAGTGGAATGAGTATTGTATAAGAAATACACTATATGTTAATTTGCTAATTTTAAATGAAGAACATCTGTATTCTGTAGCTCATACCAGTCCTCTTTCTGTATTCTGTAGCTCATACCAGTCCTCTTTAATAAAACTAACTTCATATAACTGTTTATTCATTATTTCAGAGTCTGGCCAATGCCCAGAATGTGGAATTGTTTTGAAGAGATCAAAATTTCGGGTCCAGGTATTTGAAGATCCCCTCGTTGAAAAAGAAATAGACATTCGTCGTAAGGTAATTTTTTATATGACTTTTGTATATCCTCACTTACCCTCTTAGTGCGGTATCACTGCCTCCCTTGGAAACTTTAACTATTGCATTCACTTTCTTTGTCCCAGAAACCACATTCTTTGACCTGGAAATCTCATGCCAGACTTGATTATGTACTTGCCATTGTCACTGTTAGATTACTATGATGACAAAGTTAAACTGAGTTTATTGCAATATTAGCTCCTCTTTTCTGGTCTCTGTGACTACCACCATACTGGTAGTCACAGTCCTAATCAAGGATTAGGACCTCTCTTGTAATACAAGAGAGGCTGTTGACATGTATGGGGGCTTAAGTAAAGAATCTGCATTTTAGAGTGTTGGTGAAAGAAAGAAAGCTTTTGTGTATAGTATTCTTTAATGCAAGCCACATGTTAAAATAAACAAATGTACAATGTAGTGTCTCATAAATGCTGATGGCTGTTTAGGACACAGCATTTTGCATCTAAAACACTAAGTGACATAGAGAATAAAGGTTTGATATATATTTTTGGTATAAGCTCACGAGAGAGTTGTGTAACTTTCTCACAGCTTTTCAGGGTGATCTTGGCATCAGCAGTTTATCAGTGATAATTTATTCAAAGTTTAACATCATTTTTGGAGATATTTAAATGAATTTGGCCTCATGTTCCTAAAAGATTATATAACGTGATGAGAATATAAAAAAAAATGGTTTGAAATAAATCTGTACAGAGCTATGAAATAAACCATAGCGATGGAGAACACCCAAGACACTGTCTTGTGTGATGGATGTAGATGTCATTAGAATGCCAAAGTGTTTAATGAATCTTTTTGTCAAATGTCACAGTAACTTGCATTTTTGTGAGATTTTTTGTTTAAGCTGTAAGGTCATAAACATTTGATTTTGAAGTGCATTTCTCAATGGAGTCTTATTAAATGCATACGTCCTGCAGGCTACTTTCAACAAACTTAGGGAAGCAAGTAGGTATCGTAAAATCATAATCATATGGCTGTTACAGCTTGTCAGCACGTTGCCTTTTGACAGACTCTCCTCCACACAATTTGCAGTGAGCATGAATATTCTACTTTTTATTTGTATTACACATTGCAGCTTGACACCCATTTTCTTAACAAGGTTCAAATAGATTCACCTTAGTTTTCATAACTTGAAGTTGCTGATAAAGAGGATTATTGACCTTACCATCACTATTTCAGAAAGAATTTTAGTTTAGATCCTGAAAACTTTTGTCGAGCAGTGGCTTTTGCATACTGTGAATACATTTCAGAGTCTGTTCACATCTGAAAGGCATGTACTTACTTGCTACGTGTCTATTTCTTTATCATACACAATCAACTATTTTTGCAAGCTAGTAAGATTTCATGATGTAAGTGTTAGACATGAATAATACATAATTTAAGGATTACATAGTCTTCACATATTATGTTGAATAATATTCTTTTTGTATGCTATGCTCCAGTTTTGCCTTTAGAAAGCAGGAGATAACTTCAGAAAAGGAGGATCTCTATGATTTTCTCCTTTTAAATGTGGTTCTTTATAAATAGATTTTGTTCTTTTTTATAGGTAATGAGAGTGTATAACAAATTTGAAGAAGACTTTGACACCGAAGCAGAATATAATGACTACTTAGAAGAAATCGAACAAATTGTGTACAACATCACAAATGATATTAATCGTTTAGAAACTGAAAAGAAAATGGAGACTTATGAAAAGCTGCATAAGGACCAAATTAAAAAAAATACCATCAAAAAGTAAGTACATCAGTATCAAATTTATTTCTCAACAAAGAATATTTTCAGTTTAGTAGGTGTGTATGTCCTTGTTCACTGTCTCTTGTAGTATCATCTTCAATCATAGAGAATAACAGAAAAATATCCTTTGAAGGAAGGTGGACTGAGTCTCAGGATAATACAGGGACAGTCTGCTGTTCCACTGTCTAGCTATAGAAGTACAGTATTTATCTGCACATTTTTCTCACAGTGGAAAATGTCCAAATAACAGAATGACTAGTTGTACTGGTACTATATTCAACTCAATGCTTCTGCTTTTTGTGATTTTCTGCACATGTTATAACATTCAAATTTCCTTGTAATTTTTTTTTTAATTTTTTTTTTGTGATACAGTAATTGCAGTGTTAGTGTAATGTATTTTTTATGTTAGTATTTTGCTGGTTTATAAAATATCAAGTGAATTTCCAGATGTTTTGTTTTGGTATTCTGTCTTCTTTTGTTTGTTTCTTTTACAAGGCACTGTTTGTTCCCTAAATGGATCAGGGATATCATATAATATTGTCACCAGCATCATTTTCTTTGATGTATTTCATATCTGCTTTACACTTTATTAGAAGCAAAGCAGATGAAGAAATAGAAAGACAGCTGGACACTGAAAATCTGATGAGGGAAGAAAGAAAGAAGACTTTGCAACAAGAGGTGGAGAGTGAGAAGAAACTTCGAGCAAAGAGCAAAACATCTTTAATACAGGTAATATGTCATTTCATGTAATTACAGAACAGGATGCAGTATTCTGTAAGAGATTTATTTTGTTTTTGTTTTTCTAATAACAGCAGGTAGTTCTGCTGTAACGCAGCATAAGCATTCCTAGAATGTACCACGTTATGTAAATTCACGTGGTGAGAACAGCATGCTTATAGGAAAAATAAGGTTAGGGATAGAACACTCGTAAACCTAATCAAACTGTTATATAAACACCAAAACAAATGTTAGAAACCCAATAAAAATACTGCCACATATTAAATTCATAATGAAAAAACATGGTGGTAAATATGGAAAAGGTTTTGCAACTAACAGACATTCGTGAACACCTGAACATGTCAGTGCTTTTATTCTCCTATTCTCTCTCTCTCTCTCACTCGCTCATTCTTTCTCTGTTGTGCATTAACTGGCATCTTAAACACACATTATTTTCTACCAAAAGGAATACTAAAAATAATAATCATAATATTCACAGATTTTAGCTTTAGGTCATAAGGTTAACACTATTATTTCACAAGGTTAACACTATTTTTTCCGTCTTGCATCGTGAAGTGATTGCACCAGACACCATCGCCAAGCAACAGCTTACTCTACAGCTCTTTGGCGCGTGAAGTTCAGTTTTACATTACCTGTTTTGGTGGACTTCATTATTAGTTTTCTTCTTAATATCATTACATGTTGTATAACAGCACAGAACACCCTCATACATTCTGCTAGCTGTCATGTTTTGCATTCGCCAAGTGTTCCTCGTTGACTACTTTGTGTATGAGTGATTGCTAAATCCGTGTTGTAGTCAGTGTGTTTCCTAAAAAATCAATTGTGTTTTAAAATTCACTTTGTGTAAACACAGCTTAAAACAGGACTACCTGTATAAGCATATTCAGCCAATTGTGTAGCTTCGGTTTCTCTAAGCATGTGCAGATTTTTAGAACAGTTCAGATTTGAATGTGTTTTTTTTTTCAAATATATATTCCTTCTGTTTTGTTTTGCCTCATTTCCTTTTGTTTATATGATACTTTTCATTCCATGCATCCTGAATTTTGGAACTTTTGGCATAAGCATGATTGGACAGAATGGAGTAAATCAACAAAAAATGGTTTCACAGGGCTTCAGATCCCTTTTTTAATATCAAATCTTACTATTGCGATTTCTTTTTTCTCTTCTAATGTATGTCATATTTTTAAGTTGCTTTATTGTACACATGTTGTAGAAGAATTTATCTATCATTGCATTAACATTGTGTTTTTTGTTTATGTCCCTTTGTCCAGCACAAAAAATTATGAAATGTTAAGCAAAGTCTTTTGACTTTTTTTGCAGGAGCTAATGGTGTCTGAGGGGGATGCCAAGGCGATTTTAGAAGATCATGCCAAACGATTAGAAGAAGAGAAACAACAACAGCATCTCAATCTAGAAAGAGAGCAGTTAGCTAGAGCACAAGCTGCTCTTAAAAATAAAGAATTTACTTCTGGTGTGAGAATAGGTGTCTTTTGTCCTGTACTGTCTGCCCCTGTCAATAAAGTGAAGGTAAGATGGAAGTTACCTCATTTAACTTTTCTGTTGTCATCATATGAAAGTTGCAGTATCCATTATATTAAGTTACATTTCAACTAATTATCAATAGGACCCAATTGTCTTGGATGTCCATTAGACTTTGACTACCTGATTGTAAAATAATTATGCCTATTTATTATATATCTAAGATAAATTGAACTTCATGGACAAAATGCATCACTAAAATTGATTGTGATGCAGATTTTTCCATGTGCGTGTTGCAAGAGGGTAGGACTTGAAAAATGACCTATAAAAGATTGGTACTATGATAACTAAAATGGTGTTTTGGCTTTTATGTACTTACTGTGGTTACAACTATAGAAGGGAACAGTAATGGATGCTCCTGTTGCCAACCTAAAAGCTGTTGTCTGTTTTTGTATCTTTTGTCTTTCATTACATTTTTTGTATTTTTCTCATATCTTTTTTTTTTTCACTTATAATGTAGTTTTCTCTCATGATTTTTTATTTTTTTACCTTATCCAGCAAAAGGAAAAAATTCATGTGTTGACAAAATAGGTGCAATAGTCTGCTATTAGAATGCTAGAAATTTGTGTGCATAAAATAATGTATATGTGTATGTATTTGAGCACTGAATGAGTAACACTGATTGATTTTCACTTTTAACTCTGCCTGACTGTGGTTAACTTCCAACCCGTATTGCTATCCAAACCTAAAGAAATATCACCCGTTGTTGTCTTCATCTTTACCATACTTTCTCTCAAATTTTCTTGTCACAGTTGAAGAGTCAAGTTTTCAGTTTAATTTTAAAGAAATAAAGTTATTCACAAAATTTTAAGAAAAATAACCCATCATAAAAGAAAATAACATTGTTGTAAGCTACAGTGGTAAATTTCTAAGAGTATGCAGTGCTTACTGTCCTAAGGTTCATTCATTGCCTTTGTGTCAATTACTGACCTGAATAGAATTTCCCTATTTCTATACCATTGTTCCACCTCTCTAGTCACTCTTGCACTTTCTAAGATTTCCATGTGCTTTGACTCTTTTCCATCACACCTAATATGTGGTTGCATCTCCTTACCTGCGAGATGATTATAATAAATTATAAAAGTTATGCATATATATACCTGTACATAATGCAAATTATGGGTAACTCCTTCACACATTGCTTGTGCATACACAGTAATTGCATAAATACAGTAAAAATAAATAAATAAATATATATATATATATATATATTTATTTATTTATTTATCTATTCATTTATTTATTGATTCATCTTTTCATCTCTTCATTTACTGTATTTTTAATTTATTTCATAACGTACATTACACTGAAATACTACTTGAACCCTTTGTTTTATGGTAAGATTAGTGTCCCTTAGAAATAATTCATATATTTCCTCAGTAACGACAATTTAGAATAATGATATAAAAGGTCATATAAAAGGCACAGTAACAGGATCTCATAAACAGAAGGAATTTGAGCAAACACAGTGACATGAAAGCAGTATTAAAATTACAGTGATGAAGCATAGCAGAAAAAAATACAGATCAGTGAGCAAATATTCAGTATATTTCCTTAGGCACTCAGCAGATTT
>BDMR012750465.1:0-10054 GCA_002091895.1 Caridina multidentata
CTGCTTTCAAAATAGATTCATCAAGCACCCATAATGGACAACAGTATTTGAAACTTACTCCTGTATCAACCAGCCACCTGCTGATGGAAAAATTCTTATGTCTATAGATTTAAAATCTATGACAACCCTTTATTTAGATATGTAAAAGAGAAAAGGGCAACATTATAGTCTTGAGGCAAAAGTTTAAATTTCTATGAGTAATCTTCACTGGAGATGTGGTAAGGTCTCAGTGATGATGGATAATAATATGTTAAATGGCTTCTTTCAAGTCCAAGGACATGATCCATGGCCCCCTTTCAAAGTTATTTTACAACTCCTTAAAACTAATCACTCTGAAACATAGATCAAGGGTATAAGTGCCTAAGTTTGGAAAGGTAAGAACAATCATTAACTTAAATGTTAACTTTCCTGGCTCCTTAAAAATTGGAATTGACTCAACAAATTAAGAGAAGACTTCATGGTACAATTTGTGCCATTTCTTAAAGATGCTTTTGAATCACTGTAATAGACATACAAATTGTATATTTAGGGTCAGACAACAGACCCTAAAATACACATGCAGTTTGCCACCAACCACTTCATTTTTACTAGATAAATGAAAACAGCCTAGTTATGTTCCTCACACTCCTCAAACAAAAGCCACAAAATGCTTTTCTTTCAGTAAGAAAGGAAGAATTTTAAAAGTACTTTATCTTCTTACCTGAGACGACACATGTATAAATGATGTTTAGTCAGGCACTTCATAGCTGCCAGCTGACTTAAGATAAAAGGAATTCCTAACATACAGACATCAACAACTGTGCCAGTTTTGTTGACAAGAAATCAATGGTAGTATCATTACGAAGAGAAAAGTGGTGCTTTCTGTGAGCTAGAAATTAAACTTTAAGAGCAACCTAAATCACATTTGAAGTGTGGAAGTCTTTTTATTAGGCAACAATTTTTTACAGTCTCAGCTAAAGCAATTACACTGTGGATGTGCTTAAGCCTTGTAGTTAGAAACTTTGAAAACCATCTTATAAAAGGAATTAAAGAATTAAGGGATTTACAGTACTTAACGAACATAGCCACTGGGTTGAACTTGCTTATGGCCGAAATGCAGATGCTCAGATGGATGTGCGGAGTAACGTAAAGAGATAGGATAAAAAACGAGTACATCAGGGGTTCAACAAAGGTTACCGAAATTCAAAAAAAGCCCAAGAGGCAAGACTGAGATGGTTTGGACACCTGATGAGACGGGATGATGAGGAGAGGCATGTCGAAAGAGAAATTATGAATATTGAGATTCAGGGAACAAGAAGAAAAGGCAGGCATAAGAGAAGATGGAGGGATTGTATCCGAGATGACTTGAAAGACAGGGGACTTAAATGAATCTATGAGACGTGACAGAAACCAATGGAAAAGGCTCGTTAAAAACGGCGACACCGAATAGGGAATAAGCAATTTTCATAACACAGACTATAATATGCATTTACATCTAGTGGCATCCATATGCAAAATTCAAAATCAAAATTTTTTAAAATAAGAATCATCAAGCATTTTTATTGATACAGTTCTCTTTCTTTTGTGTTGGTAACTTTATCACAGGCAGCCTCATTTACCAACTCATCATGGTCATTAATACTTCTGAAATTGCTTTTTCACTGATAATTGTATCATCCTCCCCAAGCAGTACTGTTCAGAGCCTAAATTTAAAATCTACTAGCTTAGGATGATTGCAAGAGCCATTCATTTGTCTTATGCATCCAAATAAATGTTCAAGGCAGTCTTGATTTAATCTCTGAGTCATGATATATTCAATGTTATGCATATCTTTTAACAACTTAAATAAGCCAACGATCGACTTATATGATAAAATCACTCCTTTCTGATATTTATACAAACACCTTTGGAGTTTTAACTTTCAGGATGCTCATAATATCTGTCATCTTATTTAGAGTGCTTAATTGGTTTTCTATGTCCACACAACATGCTTTACTTCTTGCTGTACCCCCATACAAATGACTGAATTCATCAAGTCAAATCAATCAATGATAATGGCAATGAAATTGGCTATTTATTTCCAATTTTCAGACTTCAATAATCTCATATCTCACAAGAATAGACAACAGCTGCACTGCATATTTGATGTATTGCCTTTGGCGTCCACTTACACTTAGAAGCAATTCATTTAAATTACAGGCCAATCCATATTCTGATTAACTTTTATTCAACATTTCACAAATGCATGTAACTGAAATATAATCTCAATCCTTTACCCAGAATCCTGAATTCATGAAGTTATTTCTCATAAATTTTATTTAATGTGGGACATTAGCAAAAACATATAGTTCACTTTCAGAACTGGGATTTTTAAAGAAAAGTTTCTCTTCTATAGGATCAACACCAAGCTCATTCCACAGGAAGAGACTTTTTGAGCTCATATCATGAACTATTGCAACAACAGCAAATCCTAGGGCCTCAGTATCTATCAATATATCAAACATCAGTCTCTTAATATCTGACCAATCAAAATATATGGGTTGCTTCCATATCCCAACAAGGTCTCGCAACATGAATACCAAAGTACTATCATGTGGTTTATACAACACATCCATACCTTTATCATAACTTCATTCATTACTGACAGACATTTCATAAAAACTTAAAATTGCAACTTTATCAATTCCAGGAAATGTCTCAGCTTTGGCACGTATTAATGATAACAAGGATGTTAAATTCCCAGGTTTGGAGTAAATATTGCTCGCTCTTTTTTTCAGTGTAGTTTCACATGGTAATGGATAACCTCTCCCTGTAGCACTTTGGACTTCAACTTGTTGTGTTAACGCTGCAGTAATATCTTTATTTCTATTCATACACCTTTATTGGCTGTTATAGCTTGAATTTGCATTTTACTAAGAAATGGACTAAATATGCTTTCAGTTCTCATGGTAACTGTCTTTCTGATAACCTTTGCTTTGTTATCATTCGGGAACAGATATTTGATTCCTCGGACTAGCATTTTCTTCTCTAAGTTGTTTTACTTCATCCTTACGTTTCTGAATTTCAGTTTTTATCTCTTCTGGAAAAACTTCAACAACTCTTTCTAAATCACATGGTTCATCTGAAATACTTTCCCTGTTTTGCACTATGAATGCCTCTTCTTCCTGGGAATAATTCTTAGCCCAGTTTCCTTTATCATTCACATAATTAAAATTTTCTTGCAATGTTTTATTGACGTCTCTTTGCTGATCATTTGCGTTTCTTCCACTAAAAGCTGTTAATTTTTTTTCTTAAAAACGAGATCTTCTATTACGCAGCTACGCACCAGAGGCAGCAAGTATTTCTTTTACTTGCACAGAATGGATAACATATTCAGCAGCCCATCAGCTTCAAGTATCCGTGATCACATGGAAATCTGTAAGTTTACAAGAAGTCTGGATAATTTTCAAATTTTGGACATTCAAAACGATCAGGTGGCCCTTAGAATATCCGAGTCCCTTCATATCAAGAAGGGAAAACCATCTCTAAACCTTGATTGTTCCTCGTTTCCTCGTTTGTTTCTCAATTTTTTTTTTTTGTTTTTAACGAATATGCTTTGATATTTTTATTTTTTTTTGTTTTGCTTTCCTTTCTTTTCTTTAAGTTTTTATTGTTATTGCTTATTTAAACCTCTGACATTTGTTTTATGTTTATTCTTTGTTTTTAAATAATTTTTAAAAATTTTGTTTGCAAAATATTTTTGTTCCACCCCTGTCATGTTTGTTGCCACATTACCATACCTTATTTTTCCGGTTGTGCTTGGCTTAGCTTTCATGTATTTTTACTAATGTGTGTTCTTTGTTTTTATGCCAAGAAAATTTTGTGTAAGAACACGATGAAACGTCGACCTTACAAATAAAAATGTTTGTGGCCCTCACTCTCGTTTTTCTCTTCATTATCAAATTGAGGTTCCCACCCAACAAATCCGTTTTTGTTGATAATGATTATAATAATAGTGTTGCAGAAAGTTATTTATCAAGAATTTTATCAATATATTACAGTTACTTTAGAGAATTAACTTACCATTTGGTAAACAAGAGAGATGGCACAGCATCTTCTTTTAATGTTTTCAAAATTTTAAGGTTGTCAGGATTCAACAATCATGATTTCACATCCTCTTTAAATTCTTGTTGCTTGAAGCGAATCAAACATATTACTGCACTTTTAATATTAACTTGATCCCAGCAACGAAACGCGTTTATCCACTTTTCTCTGAATGATTTTTCTTCTTGAAATCGAAAATGCTTAACACCACAGTTTTTTGTCTTTAATCTGGTTTTTAAGCAGCCGTACACAAAACAGTTACTCGGCACTGTTGTAAGTTTAAAGCACTGGATTTGACCCCTCAATACAGCTCTTCCAACAAGGGATTATAAATGGAACAGGCAAAGCAGTACTTACCACAACCCCATTTTCTTCAAATGAAAACAGAAGCAAAAATGAAGAACTGAGAGTAAACACATGACTCACCTGTAAACAAAAGAAAAAAGATATTAGTAAAATTGTCAAATACTAAAAGTTTGCAGTTACAGTTCATTTACAGCAAAATTAATAATCATCATCAGTGTCATCATGATCATTATCATTAAATAAAAATAATAATAATAATAATATAATAATATTAATCATTAATATTAATAATAATAAATAATAATAATAATAATAATAATAATATAATAACAACAATAATAATAAGAATAAAAATAAAAATAAGAAGAAGAAGAAGAAGAAGAAGATGATGAAGAACAATAATAATAATAATAGAAACAATGCAACAAAAGTGATAATAATGAAGTACTAGGAATTTTTATTTCTTTAACCTCTCTTTTGAAGGGAAGAAGTGTAAATTCAGCTTGGAAATTGACAAAATATTTATTCTTTTATTAGCCAAGAATTTACAATGCAAGCATATAAGTGATGTAATTTTTATGAATAGTGGAAAGCTAAAGAAAAGTAATGGGCCCGAACAAAGAGATGCATGATTCACAAAGCTATAATTAAAACAATACAAGGTTTGAAGCCATATTAGAACTCACAAGGAAGACAGTCTTTGAGTAAAGTTTTTGGAAACACAATAGGAAGTCCAATGTCACAGACTTTGGCATATAAGAACCATGAAAAGTATCAAACAAATTTTGCGGTTTCTGCTTATAGATCCTGCTACCTATTTAACTATGGAACCTATTTATTTCCTGTTTTTTCCATCACTTTGCAAGCTCATACCATTACTTAGACTGCAGTATTAAAGCACTTCATATTATGAAAACAGAGGGCATGTACAAAGTTCTGAGACAAAAATTAACAAAATCAATGCTGTTAAAAAAAATCCATTTTTCTTTTTGTGAAAACAGACACCCTTTAAATCGCTTTAACATAGCTTCATTTCCTGTATTTAGTACATAACTCACTTCCGATCTCTCTCTCTCTCTCTCTCTCTCTCTCTCTCTCTCTCTCTCTCACGCTTCCTCATTCTTTTGTTTATCTCCATCTTCATATTTCTCTCCTTTTCTTTCATTCTAACTCCTGTGGATATCAGGAATCTAAAATACATACATATCGACTATCAGTATTCCAAAATTCTTTTGCCTATTCAATAGGTCAGCTACACATTAATGTCACCTGCTTTAGGTCTGTGGGTTGGCAAAGGGAGAAAGGGTCATTCAAGACTTGCTGAATCACAGCAGTCTACGTGACCTGTGCATTGTATTCCATAGCAGTCCGTCAGTCTATCATTTATAGCATACAGAAAAGGTCTGAGTGTGCCTTAGAGATGACCTTCTAACATCAAAATCTGACTAAATGCAGACATGAAAGGTAATTTTCATATTTCGCTGTTAGAATCAACTCTAAAGTTACTTGTCAAACTATTCTGATGGTGTAAGCAGTTATATTAACAAACTGTGGTCCCTATGCAAGGAACAAATCGGCCCACCGCAGAAACGGATCCTGGAAAGATCCATAAAATTCCCAACTCAAGAGTCTGAATATCTCGTAGTGAACCTTCCGTTCTATGTAAATAAAGCTCAAGTTTGCTCATCCGTGCCTCCAAGGCGACCCTGAGAAATCCCAGTAAGAGGTTTTGCAACCTTGGGCACTTTGCTATTTAATGTACCGGTATCCTATTTCTTCGCCTGTGGGTTTTGGCTGAAGGAGAAAAGAAACAGTAAGAATTCAAGGAATAAGGAGCAGTTGATAACGAGCGACTAGGATTCATATTAAATAGATACGGTAAAGTAGTAAAAATAGATAAAGAAGTAAAAAGTGAAAGAATGAGAAGACAGATTTGAAGGGGAGTGTTTAAAACTAGACAGATAAAAAGTCTGTCAGTTCGAAAGAATCATAGCAAAGGGATAAAAGTCACCAAAGTCTTAACATACTTTGCAAATAACAAAAGAAAGCAAAGGAATTCAGACTAGGATAGTCAATCCCGTAGACTTTTTTTCGATAATTAGCGGTTCGTTATTATCGGATGTTTTCGATTAAAAAAATATAATTATAATAATGAAAACAAAATGTAAACGTAATGCACCTCTAGTTTAAAATAATTATGTGAGACAGAAAACATAACATAAAATATAACAATAGTGATTAAGAGTAACTTAGTTCGTGATTAAAATTCTATTAAATAATGAGTCATCATTGTCACTAGTTAAATTTACAAATGATGAACATTCAGGAGTGAAGAATTGCTGTTGTTGTGAGACAACATTATATTTGCCTCACGATAATCCGCGGTTCTGCGGTTAACGTGGGAGCTGGTGCAAATGTCACACCCCCATCCCCCTTCCGACTACCTGAGGAAGGATTTTCACCTGAGAGCAAGTTTAAATTAAGAGCTGCTTAAAGTTACGTTACATTTAGAATTCACTGATAGTAGACAGCTGTTAAAGTTTAAATTTATTATTATTGTAACTGAACGTTAAACACCTAGAGACACCATTTGATATCTGGTGAAAAGTCGGCTTAACTTAATGCCCCCTTTTTTTAACACTGTCGCTGGATATACATCTTTGTGGCAAGGCTAATCAAATTCTTGTATAACTATATAATAATTCCACTAACAAAACTAAATGTAATTAATATTGTAAGTTATTAAAAAACCGATTATTGCATCAACTTACCATCGTCTCGCAGCCAATCCGGTCGGGTCATACTTTTAGCGTTGTTGGCTGACATAGGCCGAATCTGTAAACACTTCTAATCTCAAAAGCACAGCTTCTTTCTTCTCCTCTTGTAGCTTATTGCACTTTCTGATCACTGTCAATTGACCTTTTTTCTCTCTCTCTTTTCTTTTCTGAGTTTTATAACCTAAGATGCGGTGTAAAGTCTTTGGTAAGTTCCCTAGGCTCGTGTGCGACTCCTTCCCTTGGGAAGGTCGAGTGAACTCTGAGGTGATCTCGCATCGAGACCGTATATATATCCAATCCCCAACCACCGCAGTGTGCTGACGTCATCCGGGCGAAGGATTCTTAGAGCTGTAACCGGAATCCTACAACTTCCCACAGAGGATGAACTGTTGATCCTGTCATTAGAAGGGGCATGTACTGCTAATACGACATTTTCGAGAATCGCCTCGACTCGTAACAGAAGCAGATAAAGACACCTTCAACGTATTAAACGAGTCAAAGAAACACGCTTATTATCTCACTTTAGCTCACCTAACCGTTTCTTTATCAACTTCTTCTTCTTCGTTTTTTTTTTATGACGGTAAAAACCCAACTCAAAGGATACGTGAGAGTGGGAGGGTCGGATTTCTCCGGGGAACTCACATCACATAATATGATGCAATGGAATGTGTGTTAAGGTATGACAGTCACGGTGTGGTATGTCAGTAATTAGCTTACTATCGGTCATATTCTCTTAGACGAAATTACATACACTGAAGGAAGATCTGGCGGACTCACCACAGGTAGAGAGATCTTATGGGGGTGAACTCGATATCATCATACTTTCTCTTATCACTCCCTCTTTCTGTTTATCTATCTCACTCTCTCTTTTTCTCTCTCTCTTTCCCTCTTTCACTTTTGCTGTCAAAGTTATCGTTTTTCTTTTCTTTTTCCTTTCTTTCTTTCTCTTTCTTCCCTTTCTCTCCCTTTTCTCTCTCCCGTCATTCTTCAATCCGTCCCCTGTGGCCTTTTCTGTTTTCTTAACAGATTGCAATGTTAACTTTGGCTTATTTGACAGTGAAGAAAACACAAACCTAACAAAACCTCTTTGGCAGCAACTAGCTCAATTTATATTTAGACCTAAGGGAGCGAGAAAGAAAACGGGTGGTGGGTTTGCAACATGCATGAAAGAAAATGGTTATGAGAGAAAATGGGAACTGAATGCACAAACTATAATAAACCGAGGACTATATTGTAGTTATTAAAATACATTTCCATCAAGGACCACATACTGATGTGTTTTATGTTGCAAATAATTTATGATGTTTTTCTTATGACATTACGTTAAAAAAACAACAACAGTCTAACACATATGATGATTTATCGTACTTGAGTCTTAGACATTATTCTGCTTTAAAATTACCCCTGTCTGACGTCAGATCCTCGCAATCCCATCCAACATAGATATTTATTTCAAATATTCATCCTCAGGTTAATAAAGAAGGAGCTTATTATGCTTTCAGTGCTTCGTTTAGATGATGTCAGTAAAGTTGAGAACCGTAAAACATATAGTCTCAGTAAAGCATCAAATTCAAGGACTTTTATTCTGTCAGAGAAGATTAAGATCCCATAATATTTTTCTTGCTTGCTGTCAAGATCCGTTTTGTATATATATGTATGTGCGTGTGTGCTTGTGTGTGTGTATGTGCGTGTGTGCGCATGTGTGTGTATCTTTTGCATGACTTACAGCTAACTGTCACTGACATAACACCTGACTTATTTATTGGAAAAGATGGGTTGCCTCATGACGATATAATAAACTTATATACTTGGAAAGAATTATCTTTAAGAAGGGTGAGTTAAAACATAAAGCTTAAGTCATTCGATGTCAGTGATAGATCATTACTCACAGCCTAGATTAAGGTCCCAGCAAAGAATAGGATTATAATATCAACAACAACCGTGATAATGAAAAATACTGAATTTATTACTGTTGATAATGATGATGATGACAATGAGAATAATGTTGATGATACTACCTCTGATTCTACTGCTACTCCTGCTGTTAATACTACTACTAATAATAATGTAGCACTAAAAATCAGTGTGAATAGGATGATGATGATGATGATGATGATGATGATGATGATGATGATGATGATGATGATGTGCCATACTTCATTACCATAAACTATGTTTTATCAGAACATCAAGTTTATTCTCGAGTTACATACGTAAGAATGTTTTGCATTCTATGTAATAGTCATGGGTTTATTCAGAGCTATTACATCTGGTACTAAAAATTATCTTCATATAAATAGCAAAGGCAATAAATATCACTACTAAAAATAAAAATAATTATTAAATACTATCTTTCAGTTTTTGACAGTGGATGTTATAATTATGATAATCATAATTAAATTAAAATTGATGTAATGTTGGAGCTTTAAAGATTCAAGTTAATTTTAACTTATAGATCTTGTAGTTTTACCTAAGTATGAAACCTTTAAAAATGATAGTTTTCATATTACGAGCAGGAAAATATCTTCATATAAAAAACATTGGAGAACAGAACATCAGACACTGAGATGGCCACAATGTTTATAACTTAGTTCCTCCTGAATGGTCTCTTAAAGAAAACGACAACCTCGCGTTTAAAGAAAACCTGAAGAGCTTGAGAGAGAGAGAGACAAACTATGCTATTCAGACCTCCTGTAGATTGTGTGCAACACTGATATTCCATTTAATTGAGCAGAACCGACACACACTTATGTATATATGTTTTACACATCTGACGATGTAGACCGTGGTCTACGAAACTTTAATTATTATGGCTCATAACTGCACCTGAGTTTCGTGTCTCCTACATTACCTGATGTATATGTAAATATGTATATATATATATACATATTTACATATACATCAGGTAA
>BDMR012750466.1:0-10062 GCA_002091895.1 Caridina multidentata
TATATTTTCAAAAGCTCTTCAGCTCCAAGCGAATTGAATGGAACACAGTAAATCCCAGATCTATATTTACCGGATAATGTTAGAATTCTGCAATGTGACTTTAATATTTGTTGACCAAAGCGTATGTACAGTATATATGTCTATGTATTAATTTTATGTATGTGTGTGCGAGTTTGTAAAAAAAAACACATACACAACTGCTTTCTGACTTGAATGCCTATATTCATACCATGTATGGTATCAAAACTAAATATACTTATTTAAATCTATTGTATAAAGGTTTATTTAAATCTATTGTATAAAGGAAAGGATTCAATAAAAAATTCACTCATTGTACTTGAAGTAGCTTTAATATTGTATTTATAAAATATATTACATGGAAAAGCATTTTTTTAATAAACACATACACCAATTTGAACAATGGGTGGAGACTTGATACATTGTGTCTTTGAGATTCCATTTCAGAAAAATGCAAATTTTCTGACATCATGATACCTTTTTCAAGAATTCCCCCAAAAAAGTAATACAATATTGGCATATGCTGACTTAAAAGTAAAATAAATAGCATGATTTCCTTATGAAAGGTGATTTGCAAACATAGGCACTGATCACACAGCACATCTGTTTTTTAAGCAAATTAAACAAAGACAAACTAATACACATAAATATATAGTACTAATAGTTTTTATGACCTGGGTAAATTTACATGCAAAATTATAAGATACCTAGGTAGAATATTAAATATTGGGGTTCATTTGGAATGTACGAAGTTAACACAAACTACCACTATTGGAAAAGGAAACAAACTCTTTACTCTTACAGCTGAACTTCAGTTAAAAAATCAAGTTCTGTAAGAAAGAGAAAGATCTCATGTTGGCATGACTTATTAATTACACTTTTCTTGGTATATCACAGATAAGTTAACAAATAAGGCCATACAATTGAACCAAAGGAACAGGGTGTATAATCCTGCACTTCATTGCTTTTGTATAGTATAAAAACTATGTTTGTAATGCCATAATTTCAGGTTATGAACACACAGTTAAACATTTACGCGTTAACATAATTTTGTATAATGTGTACATTTTGATTATCTGTTAACATCTCCCTATATCTAACACAATTGACTCGAATGGTTTACCTTTTTTTTTTTTTATTCCATACATTAAAATTCACAAAATTCTTAAAAGCATGGCATTACTTGTCTTATGACATAAGTCCATCTTGATGCAAAATGGTCTCCTGAATGATGACTTAGTTCATTTGTGCTTTTTGTTTTTGTTTTTTAATAATATAATTACTTTAAAATGATATAAATAATGGGGCATTTCCATGAATGAAATAAGATATTTTTTAAAAACAAACAAGAGTATGAACAAATTTACTTTTACTGTCATAGTTATCAATACATTTATCATTCAAGATCCATAATGCATAGTTAGCTTTTAATAACTAAAAGCTCAACTTGATCAAGTGTCCTAAATTAAAACCTAAAGATTCAAATTAAGTAAAACATTAATTAACATTTATATTTTCTATGTCAAGAAAAAGGTTCTCAGAACAATCCTTAATCTTTTGTCATTCATATTTGCAAAACTATTCTTTGGTACTAAACAAACTAAATAACTAAATTTAGTAATAAACCATAACTTAAACTTAAGTCTACTAGATACTGTGATAAGACTGTAATAAGACACACTTACAATTCTTTAGCATTAAGTAAAAGAAAAAAAAATTATATCAGTTTCAAGTAAATACAATTACAGATGAAACAGTTAACAATTCACATAATGAAAGAGTTATGTTTACACCCCAACCATGTATGTTGTTTTTTTATGTTCATAAATTTTATTAGCATCATAGAGATGAACACCACTTCTTTACATTTGAAAATAAAAATTGGTGTTAGGTTTACTTTCTAGTAGACATATGAAATTTTTTCCCTTACTCATAATGACATACATTAATACACTAATTGCTTACAGTTGAACACCAGTTTTTCACAAATGCACTTTTCATTAAGTCAGACTCCATTAAATATGAGCAAACACACAAACATACATACACATACATTCAACACACTGAGATTGCACTAAACTGGCTCTCCTTTCATTACTTTTTCTCTCAAGTTTGTGTTTCTCCTCTTGTTTTTCTCTCCTTTGTCATTAAAATTGTTGACCATTCTGTTCCTAATACATCTAAGAGAAGTTTTCTCCTTGTATTCAAAACCCAACATATTTTAATTTTTTACTTATTTATTTGTTTATGTATTTATATATTTTTTCTCTCCTATAGGCACAGAAATTTCAAACTGCATTCTACATGGTGGCAGAAGTTACACAGAAAATCAATTTCAATTAACATTCTATCACTTAAGCTAAAACAAACTATCGGCTCAAGTTTGAAAGCAGATAAATGTAACAAACACACTGGTTAATAGCAGGTACAAAAAAATATACATAATATATATATATATTTATATATATATATTACTCTGCAACACACTTAAGCTTAAAGCTATAACCATTAGAAAATGTTTTTGAAGTCTGCCATAGCTAAGTAATTTCTCTACTTCGATGCATAGCATTAGCATTCCCATATTCTTCCTTGTTTTTTCTTTTTTACTTTAGGACAACAGTTTTTGTTACTTTTGTAACTAATCCAGCATTAGTCATTTCAGAGTGCTTACTCATCACTGATGTAAATACAGATGCTGAACAGTAAGTAAAAAAAATCCTAAGACTAAATAAAACATAAACTTGGTCCCTAAGAGCACTGGGACACCAATTTGGTAAGCAAATTAGGTAGCAACTATTACCCTTATAAAATATAAATTTCTACAGCAGGTCTTCTGTATATATATATAAAAAATCAATATCATTCCCATTCATCATTTTTTAAAATGTTTATTTCAAAATAGCCCTCATTTAAAATGCTGAGAGTTATCCATGTTATTTTTACAGTCTGTTTGCTTACTTTAATACTCATTCTTGATGTTCTGTTTAAAAACAGAACAAGACATGTTTAAGATGTAAAAGTTAATTAGTTTCTAACACCTTGTCTCTTAAGTCTATACAGCAGATGTCAACAAGCAAGCAATGGATATAGACTGAAAAAAAAAATTCTTCAATACCCATCACATTTTATGGAAGTTCTTACATAATTTAAAAATCATCTTCTAACTACATCTTGAATGCATGAAAAGATTATCTAAATGTGTAAGAATGTCAAACTAAGAGGAAAGCCAAGAGTTATGAATGACAGTTTCAGATAGTACATAAGAGCAAGTATTTGAACTAGCAATTTTACAATTTCTTCTACTGCATGCAGAAAATACAATGACAAAATTAAAGGCAATTTTTTTTCTTTGAGGGTGAGAATCAGTCAGCTTAAATGTTAATGACTGACATACTCGTTAAAAAATTATTTACTCGAAATACAGTAGACAAAGTTACTTCTGCACTACACTAGCAGCATCCTACCCACTTACTGAAGGCCCACTTCCAGGAGATGGGGGTTGGGTGCTGCTGCGCAACATCAGAGTGTACCACTAAGGCTGTACTGAAGGCTATTATCCAGTTGGGAAGAACTACCTCGGGCTGTTGAAGGTTGGTGGTGTTAATACAGAAATGGAAGAAGCTATCTAACCTTACTTATGCTATACACTTAAGCAATAGGAGTGTTTAACTACCAGTCAAGAAATTACTTCCTAAGGAGCTTATACTTACATCTCAGCAGCATATAATCCTCAACTCTAATAACTACAATCTAAAGCTTTCTGGTCCTACTGTACCATTGCATACTGTCTTGCTCTAATATCCCTTGTCACCTGCAAATTTAAGCTCATTAAATTTCCTTCTAAACTGTTACTGCATTTTAGTGCTGCTTCAGTAAACTGCATTACTCATTTAATGATTCCTTTTGATCCCATGATCTTCAAATATAAGGATATCCATCCATCTCAAAACAGAAGTATTATTTCTACTTTTGCCCAACTATCTATAATCAATCCATGAATTATATACCAAGAACTCCCCTGCACTGCAGTAACAAAAAGGTGGAGCCTTAAAATTAATATAATTAAGTCACCAGTTTAAGCAAAGCAGGTGCCATGAGACAAAAGATACATATGAATGTCAAGAGCCTGGCTCAAAAAAAAAGTCATCTTGAACATTAGAGCTGGGGGGAAAAAAAATCATTATTATCACTCTCCCCCCCATTTTTTATTTTTCACTATCCAACCTCTCAATTAAAATTCTTAATAAGAATTGTAACTCTGACATAAAGACTATATACAAGAACAGCTAACAGTAAACCAACTTTGACAACAAGTTACCTCCTGTTGAAGTAAACATTTTTTCACAGAGCCTTGATTAATGTTGATATGTGACATTTTTTTTAATATGTTTTAGTGCCACGGTAAGTAGGCAAGAGAAAATTTAGGATATTTGTTGAAACTTTTCCCCAGACAAGTGTCTTCCACTTACGAGTTTTCTCATCTAATATTAACACTAACTCAATTGATACAAAGACTAAAAATACGTCTTCAAAAATCTGCCAGACTGCTAGAAGGCATACATAAGAATTTGCAGAATATTTACAATAATGTAAGACAAATTTCTTTCCCTTATAAGTTATATCATCTAATATTATTTCTTGAACTGATGCAAATTATAATATTAAGTATCCTACAATTAGCCAGACTAAAGACCACTGCATGTTAGATCAAGAAAGCATTTAAAAGTCAAGAATTCTGAAATGCTATACTGAATAAACAATGTATGGCAACTCGAAGTCCAAGGAAACCATAGATCTACATAATACTAAAAGGCAAATAAGAGTCGGTTGAACGTACTTCTTTACACATAAAAATTCCGTCATACCACAAAGTCACCATTAATCCAATACAGAAGCTTACTTATTTTCCCTGTACACTGTGAACAGAATTATTGAGCTGTTTTACTACAATAAAGCTAAATTCAGTATAAAAAAGAAAAAGAATAAGCATTTCCATTTCAAGATCTAAATTAGTACACCAGATAATATATTTACCATGGCTGTCATCACTTCTATATTCAGCAAACCTTTAAAAAGCTGTAATTATACCCAAGATTCATTTAAAGCTCTTATGTGTTTTCATACACAGATAACTTTAAGATATGATATAAAAATAAGAAGGACTCCTAAACTGAAATGAAATAGAAAGAGAGGGAAATCTTGTAAATGGTCATGTATAGAACAAAAGTACAGCATATATATAAGCAAATATACAATCTACACACATATATATATTTATTTAAAAACAGGGCATTTTCTACTGTACAAATTGATCACAGAAATGCCCAGAAAAAGAGCCTATCAACTGAAAAGCAAGATGATTAGACACAAACTGCTGTACAGCCTCTGAATAGCATATCACACGAGGTATATTAAATATAGGGATGTACATAAGTGGTCTCAATTTATACTAAAAAAATTATAATGAAAAAAATTAATAATAATAATAATAAAGAAAAAGAAGAGGTCAATGGATAAGTGTTTTATAATAAAATAAAATGCTGCACAGCTCTGTCAGTACAAATGGACTGATATCTACAAAATACCCTATAGAAAACAGCAATGGCTGGAAATGTCCCTGGGACTAACCTATGTAGCCACAGTGTTCTGTGGCATCTACAGCAGAATCAACTTTACTATCATCTTCATTGTGGTCCTGAACAACTTCCTCTTCAATCTCTTCTTGTTGTTTTTTGGCATAACTGTCCATCATGGCTACAAGTCTAGGCTCAACATCTCCCAGCAGTGGACGTTTGGCTGGATCTCCAGCCCAGCATTCCTGCATGAGCTCCCAGCAAGTGTCATCAAACTGGTTAAGGCGTTCTGGTCTTGCTCCTATATACAGAAAAAATAATAAACAAGATCTCTTCAAAAACAACACAAAGATTATCCAAACAAAACTGTGTAAATAAATGTTGAGTAAAGCTACCACAAATTACTGACTCACTACAGGTTCACAAGCACTAATCTTGAAATATACAAGAAAAAAAATTAAGAGACAACATAAAAATTACAACTTTTTTGTTTATATCTGATAAGTTTTTTATATGGCAACACCTTTGTCAACATAGCAGTGACACAGCATCTCCAGCCTGGGCACAAACAGAATCACTATAAATAATAGATTAAAAATAAGGAAGAGCCTTTTGTAAGAACCATGGGATCGGTAAGTATGCAGCATGACCCTTTTCTAATATGTAGTATTTATATCAGAGACTGCAAAATCCAAAAATATGACGGTAAATTAGAATTTAAAGAAAATAGGATGTAAAGCTTTGGTGCAAGGTGGATGACTGATATCAAATTTCAAAAATATTTGTATACAAAATAATTACATTTAATTAGATACCCATGCAGCAACAGAATAAATAAATGAATATTTTATTTAGTAATTAGCCAGTGAAGCATAAAATAATCAGGACAATAATTAATACTGTTACCAAATTAAATAGAAATATATAAATGTGTAAAATAATCCAACTTAATTAACTAATAAAACAATCCATGATAATATCAAATATTTGATAAAGTTAAAGAAAGTCATGGTGGGAATTTACAAGACATCCAAGTATATTAGAGAGGTATGAGCAACTATTAACACAGTTTGTAACGTAACTGAATTATATAGTTCAGATGGGTTTCCAGAACATTTAACTCTGATATACTATGACCTCTTCCTCCATGACGTTAATGAGCTTTAAATACTGTTAGATTAATGCGAGACTGATAAATAGGGATTCACTCTTTAGACTCCACAAAAGGGGCTATTCTTTAGCTCAGCTCTGCTACAGCCACTCTTTCAAAATTTAATCATTAGCTACAATAATGAGAGGGGTTTGGGGTAACCCTTATCCCTTGGACTCTGATCTAAATCCAATCCCTTGTTGTAATGTCTCTGCTTTAATTATCATAGCCTATAAAAATGGAGTGTGGAATAACCTGAAAAATAAGGGCTAACCTTTTCTAACGCAAGTCCAAAGCTGATCCTTCGACTGGCACTGTTCAAAGATGAGAGGCAATCTGACATGGCCTGCACAAATGTACCAAAATAAGATGCCAAATGCATAGACATCTACACTGTTGTCATAATGGCCTGTGAACAATTCTGGAGCCATGTGGATTGGGGTACCCACAATGCTTCCCGACATCATAGCTTCAGGTTTGCAAAATCCAAGGTCTGTTAGTTTTGCCCTGTTGCCTCGATCAAGCTTAAAAGATACAATACAAGATGAGAAATAAATCTACTAACAAAGGGCAGTGTGTAATATAGTAAGCTGTCTGTCTAACTTTAACAGTCAATTATTAGCAAATAGCTGCTATGAACTACTTATGCTGCTGTATCAGTTAAAACTTTCTACCATTTTTAGAGTCTTGGAACTTATGCTAGACAACACAAAGCACATATAAATCTGACAATAAAAATCAAATTCAGTGAATCTTAAAAACCTATTCACAATAGCACTGCAACTTAGATACTAAAAGATATGCCAAAATAATGCAGAAGTGGCCCTATAGGTCTGAGTGGAAAGGTGGTCTTTTCTCCAGTAATGTAAGCAATATCTGTTAAATTTCCACTTACCAAAACATTCTTTAGTTTAATATCCCTGTGGACAAGTCCCTGAGAGTGCAAGAAGCGGATCCCTTGAGTTACATCCAGAGAAATCTATGGGGGAAATTAAATAAAAAACAATCATATGAAAATCTTACAATAATTTTTCTTAGAGCACAAAATGAGACTGCACATGTTACAGCAGTCTACACGGATACTGCCTATACTGTACTATTAGTTTCATTGGCAACATACCATTACACACTACACCAAAATTAATTATTGAAATATAAGCTTTCCATGAAAAATTAGTCATAATTTCAACATTCAAACCCAACAACATTACCTGTAATCTAACCAGCCAATCAAGACCATGCTTAATTGCTGAATACAGATCTCTTGTTAACCTGTCCATTATCAAAAGGACAGCCGGAGTTTCACCCTGGCCATAAGAGTGATCAATGACACTCCCTCTCAAAGCAACGATCCTGTCGTGTTCAGGTACACTTCTGCAAGAACAAAAGATAGCAGGCATCAGAGACAATAAATATTACAGTATAAACGCATACCAAATCAAGCCATACTATTAGATTTCAATCTGTTGAAAAATATACTTGCTAGATGAAGGTTTTATAATCCCCCAAAATAATATATAGAAAAAACAATATATTAAGAAAAGACAGGCAAATGAAAGCATCAGAAACAACCAGGATGTGCAAGTGATACTTGTAACACTTGAAACATTCAGGAATCTCTCCTCTTAAAGTTTCACTGATTAAGATGCTATCAGTCCATTAAAGGTTTCAGACTTTCTGACTGAATATATATACTTTCTGACTAAAGTATATATTAGGTGTAAAATCCCTTGAAGTTACAGACTGCCCTTAAAACTGTCAATTTACTACAACTGTTCCCCAATAATGACAGATGCCAAGTAAAAATTAATGAAAAGATGTTATGAATTTGATGAGAATGCAAGAAATTAATGTGTGGATGAAAAACATCGGGAAGACCTAAATTTTGCAAACAATACCAATATTTCATTGCTGAGCAACAGTATACAAAATTTGTGGGCACTGGTGAACAGACTGGAGGAGAAAAGTAAAGGTGGTATGGTAGTTGGAAAATAAAAATGATAAGACTATAGTTACTTGGAAAGAGCATGCTTGGATGAAGGAAACAGCTCTATGAGGACTGACTACTTAGAAAGCAAATTGTTTGAATATAAGGGCACAAATTTAAAGAAAGGTATATCTTGAAAATGAGTGTTCTAAGAGGGTAAAAAAAGTTCTGCAAATGTGAAAATCATGCAAAAGAGTTACCTACAAAAAGAAGTAACCGTGCACACCACTGGAAAAATCAGTGCTGGTATATGGAAGGAATCATTGTATAATAATGAAATGGTCTTAAAATACTTTGGAAATCCTAGACATAAAATTAGAAGACCATGTTCAAATGGAAATTTTAAGTTAAATAAGGTGGAGTTCAGTAATGACTGTAGTTGAAGCTTATGGCTTATTCTGTACTTCGAGTCTGACTAGACAGCAGTGTTAAAGAATCCATTGCCATACACAGAAACATAATAATAATAAAAAAAAAAAATTGAATAAGACTAAGTCAGGGGACTGCAAGGAGAATGTTCATGAACAAGCAAATGATAGGAGCTGGTTAAAAGAATTATGCAATGCACAGTCCTAGAGATGCCAATGGTACATGAACATCTATAATATATTCTAATGTAAGTAAAAATACAAAATTTTGCCATTACACATGTTCAACATTTAATTGATTACAGCCTTAAGCAGTACGATATCCATATAGGGATACCTCTTTCAGACAAAAATTTTCACAGGTGTTGAGGCAACATGCCTCGATATTCATCACTGGAGAATACCGTAACAGTTATTTATCTTCATCTTACCTTGTGTAGTGGAACTCCATAGCTAAATCATTCCAATGTTTCTCATCCAATGGTACAAGAGACTTCACAGCACATGGACGGAAACCTCCCCAAGATTCACATCCATAGACTACACCATACTGACCCCTTCCAAGCTCTCTGTCTAATCTAGGCATACCTGTCAGTAGTAAAATATATTACATTTTGAAATCTTGAATATTACAGCCAGATTAAAATTGGCTGCTTTAACTATGATTCTTAAGTTACTGCTTTCAGGTTTACTATCAGGTCCTAGCACAAACTATTAGCATACAAGAGGTGAGACTTTCTGTTGTATGATAACATCAAATGTCTTCAAAACATCAACCACATAAAGAAAAACAAGGAAGAGAAAACAAAACATAGAGGCTTTGGTTATATGTAACCCTTTCCTGGGATGAAAAATAAAGCATGAGTTACACCAGGAGTACATCAGGGATATTACTCTAAATAACAATTACCTTGCAAAAACACCAGAAGTTTTGAGATACAAACAAATTACATCAATTGTACAGTA
>BDMR012750467.1:0-10067 GCA_002091895.1 Caridina multidentata
TCAGCTTTAAAGTGGTAGAGCTCAAATACTAGTTGAAGATCCTATTCCTTGAGCTCAATATTTCCCTCAGAATTCTTACATAATTGGGAAAGATATTTGTTCCAAAAAGGTAACTGCAGTACTTACCTGCCAGCTTTCCATGACAAATGGATTATATGGGCTACTTTTAAAATTCAGTGCCTTCAGTCGACTTACTTAGCAGTAGAAATTCATTAGAAGAAGGACTTTCTCATAAACTGGGATAAACTCAGACTGTCACCAACCCAGTCCTTTCAGTGGCTGGGTCTGATGTGGAAATGAAAAAAAAAAACTGCATTTCCTGGAAATCTGATGAGAGAAAGGAAGCAAGGAATCAAGAAATTTTTTTTTATCTAGAACCCTGTACCTCTCGAAGAGACCTGGAGAGACATGGCTTGCCACAATTTGGTAATCATCAGTGCTGTAGGCAACATCATTCTCAAGAGTGTGAGAATGATTTAGTAAAGCAGAGTACAGTACTCCTTCCCTCCAAAGCTCCCTCAACAGATGTCTGGCATCTTTTTATTTGAAAAGCATAGTTTTGGGATGCCTTCCCCAGTCTCCCTCTCCATGTACTTGGATGCGTCAGTTATTGTCTGTCTTATCCAGACAGACAGTAACCATGAGTTGGTTTCACATAAACATTCTGGAAGTAGTGGCATTTTACATCATCCTACAGAAACAGGGCCATAATAAAGAGTTACCTGTACAATTTCATTGCGGCAGTGGAATAACAGCGAATTATATAAGCAAGGTTGGCATAGCGAACTCTTCAGTTTTAAATTGATAAATTCTATCACTCAGACTTCTTTTACACAAATGCAAACAGATGTGATAGCATATCACATTTAGGGTCAACAAAATATGGTAGCAGATTTCCTTGCTAGAAGCCATTTCCGAGAGAATGGGCTCTAGATAGAACATAACATTGTCTCTGGATTTGTATTCAAGTGCTCTCCCAGAAGCAGATCTTTTTTGTGACCAGATAGAATTACAAGCATCCAGTGTATATACCTCCAATCCCAATCCTTTCACATTAGGGACAGATGCCATTCAGGTGATTTAGAATGGCTTGAGGAATCTTTACCTGTTTCTCCCCATGGCTTCAATTCTGAGGGTTTTTGAATTGGCTTATCCATTTTGAAGGATGGCCTTGCTGATTCCTCCTTTTTGTCCAAACCAGCCTTGATTCCCAACTTTCCTATACATTGCGTCAAATCATTATGTTCCAGCTCCCAACTTGTCTCTGATGGTTGGCAGAGAAAGTTTTTTTTTTTTTTTCACTATGCTGATGGTTCACTCTCATGTTTGGATCCTTATAATTTGTAGATTTTCTAGATATTTCATGCCCTGTTGCACTCAAAATCAGCAGATGCTGAGGCTGTTCTGGCCTGCCTTCACTACTCCTTTTTGGGATAAAGTCCTTGGTTTGGCTATTATTTTTAATTATATAGCAGCTCTGTCTAATCCATAAGAGGTCTTAGGTTTAGACCCCTCTTCACACTTTTTTTTTTTAGACATTTTATAATTCAAGACTTCAAGTTCCTTCCAAGTTCCTATAATAGTGTTTGGATAAAGTCTGAAAAGGTTTCACAAGGGGACGTTTGGTAGCTTACTATGAAGACTGCCTTTCTTTTTACATTGGCTACAGGTAATAGAATAAGTGAAATTCAAGCATTAAGAAGG
Organism: Caridina multidentata; assembly: GCA_002091895.1. Lineage (NCBI taxonomy): Eukaryota > Metazoa > Arthropoda > Malacostraca > Decapoda > Atyidae > Caridina > Caridina multidentata. The sequence continues at coordinate 1,705 of BDMR012750467.1, forward strand.
GTTAAAGATTTTGAAATTTTCGGTGATAACGCCTTCTCACTTTGGTCTGACCTCTGGTTTCTTTTAAAAATTTAAATTCCACATGATCAGAGGAAACTATGAGCAATACATTTCTATGGCTTTGTCCTTGCTTTTTACTCTGTCTAGTTTTGGCACTTAAGCAGTATCTGAAAGTTACCACTAAGGTGTCCTCAGATCCCCCTTTTTTTAAAATTCTTTGGTGAGGGTTTCCCTGTCCATTCTCAAAACAATTGGCATCCCCGTAGTTGCATTAAAAGGTCACAAGCAGATATCTTTCTTTATGTCCATAATATTAGGGAGATTGCATCACCTTTGCCTTTCTTTTCAAGATAGACCGTCTTTGATACATTAGTAACTTCAATGGCACGAGGTGCAAAAAAATGAATAAAAAATCAGACCACGACCCATTCTTGAACACAGGACACTTAGATTGTGACCCAGTGACGCTAACCATTCAGCCAAAGCAAGACGGCTAAAAGTTTCTCCCACTGCATCTACCACTTCATCTATGCTGTATAGCAATGAAGGTTAACTTCGGAGAAGCCCTCTGCACTTATGCTGGAGGAACTAATATGTCTGTAAATGTTGTGTTTTGACCATAACTTCTTGATAAAAAGCTTCTGTTCCTTCAACATAAGTGTGGCGGACTTCTCCCAAGAAAACCTTTGTTGCTATAAATAATAGATGAAGAGGTAGATGCAGTATTGCAGCAATCATGTGTACATCCTTGTGGGAGAAGCTTTTAGCCATCTTGCTTTGGTCGAATGGTTAGTGTCACAGGGTTGCAATCTTAGTGTCCTGTGTTCAAGATCGGGTCGTGGCCTGACTTTCGATTCAGCATCTCTGATATCTGTGATAAAGTTGGAGGGTTATCATAAAGATGCTTTATTAATAATCATTATCTCACAGAAATAAAAAAGGTTTCTTTATTCAATAAATATTCAGAAAAATCTGTTTTGGTAGAATCATAGTTTTGGACATCATTTGAGTTTCAAACTTTTTAATTCTTTGCGCTATCATTATCCTAAATGATTAATTTTGGTCTAGTGCAGTTAGACTTTTAAGGTATTGTTGACTGTTATTGAAAAAATTCATGTAAATAAAGCTTGCTTAGGTTGTATCTTTCAATTTTCTATAGAATTTATTAAAATTAGAACACCTTATCTGGTGCTTTGTTTCTAAGGGCTTATTTTGAAAAAAGGGATTACTCCTTAAACTGCAGTAGATGTCTTATGACGTCCTGCAGATATTGGTAGGAAACTGCAGTGAATGTCATATGACTGCATGCTTTCCTTCAAATATTAAATGTCCTTCCAACTGTTAAAGGGAATGGCAAATCTCCCAAGTGCCTGAGACACCCAGACAATTTTCCTCCAATGTCCACACCTATCCGACAGATATCTGTGTTCGGTTATCACAATCACTGTCTCACTCACTTATATTTTTTATTGCTTTGACTCTTTTTTTTCTCTTTCTCCCTTGATTTTGTTTTGTGTTTGTTGTTCACATTCACATGAAAAACATTGGGTAATTGAGAAGGAATTAAAAAGCAATGGGTAGTTGATGAGATTCAAGAGATGAAGGAAAATATATATTCATTTAGGTCTGATTATCAATAATTATATCTCTGTATAAATGAAAAGTAATCATATAATTCTGTGACAACAAAATATAAGCAAAACATTAAATTAGAAAAAAAAAACATTTACAAATGAATTGTTAAAGAACAAAGCTTCTAAGAATGACCAATAACAATTGCAAAGGCATGACATGCTAAGTTTTTGTTAAAACAATGATAGCCAATGAAAAAAATATTAAACAGATAAAAAAAATTTATATTTCTTCAGCAGTGCCCTCAAGCAAGGAGACTGCATCCTCATTCTTCAAGATACATCCCATTTAAATTTTCAGCTGCTTTAAAATTACCTGATTTGAGTTCTGTTTTCCCTGCTGGGTGTTGGATAATGTTTTTTTGCAAGTGAGTATGATTTACTTTGAATTTGAGAGATATACAAATTTGTCTTCACTGTTAATAAATATATTAATTCTAAGGCTATGATTCCTCTTGGTCTGTGACTACTCTCACCTCTGGGAGTACTTCTCTTGAATAGTTAAAGTGGAGAACGACAACGAAAAAAAGGGTGTGAGTTTCAAAAAGCTTAATTGTTTATTTTCATTTTGTCCAGATATATTTCGTATTTCCCTCCTTTATGTGATGTCCTTAGTGTTCAGGGTTTTCTCAAAATGAGGTTGTAGGTTAAAACTTGACTGAAAAACAGTTACAAGCCTTCCTGTCCACGGGCTGGATAAAGTACTCTGGATATGAACAAATCTTCTCATATTGATAACTATTTACCTGTCCATCTCTCCCTCTATCTACTATTAACTGGGTGCTAATTATTAGGGGACTGTTGGTAAAATGTGTTTTTCCTTGGTAACCAATATAAGCTAAAGTGAATGGCATTCCCTCTTCAGACCCTTTTTTTAACTAAACATGATTGGAAAGCATGATGTACTGCACTGGAAGAGTTTGCTGTTGCTGGGCAGCCAATCAGAAGTGACTTCCACTTGTAAGTGCAACTCACTGGAATCTCAGTCTATGCTGTATACAAATGATCAATCCTAGGTGATCTTGGAAGGGAGCTATTGCGTATGTTATATTATTGTATTGTACTTCCATAGTATTATGAATGTGCTACTGCTGTTTAAAGTGGAAAATTATGGTTTTAATTAATTCTGGGTTTATAGTCATCTAGGAGACATGATTTGTTCTATGGTAATTTGAAAAGCTTGAAAGGTGGAAAACTTTTCACTCAAGAAAACTCCCCAAAATATGCAATTCAGTTGTTACAAAACTGAAATCACATAATTGAAGAAGCTGCAACAATAATAAAAATTTAGCTTGTAATTTCCAAATTATGACTGTAATGTATTCTTTGAACAAATATAGTATTTGCAACAACCCATCTGTGTTTTATAACTTCTTATTGATATCTCACAGAAATTTTCTGTTTTGTCAGTGTTAAATATTTCAGTGACTCCTTTCCACAGGTACTATGTATGAAATGGCACAAGGATGGAACCTTTATTAGCTCAGCACTAGATCAGACTGTATCAGTCTGGAATGTAGATGACAGCAAATTGAAATTCACATTAAGGTAAGACTATTGTTGGAAATTCTGTGTTACTGTAAAATGTAACATTGAAATATAAGGGTAGGAGAATCCTTTGTGCAATATTGTATACTTTGGTGCCATTTTCCTTGAATCTCAAAAAACAATTTGGAACCTATTGAGTATCCTATCAAATATTTTGTGCAGTTTTATGATCTAGGTGTAGATGGAGATAAATGCATACATAAGATAAAAAATAAAATAAATAGATAAATAAAATCAAGGAACAGAAAAGGTAAAATAAAAGAGCAACTAAAACCTAGCCACGGGGGGGAAGCTAGCCCAACTCAGTACTGGTCCCAAGCCTGGATAAATAGGGAGGGTTGGGGTCAGGAAGGGCATCTGTCCGTAAAACTTATGCCAAAAAGAAGCACTAGTAAACGTCCCTCTTAAGTTAAGTGCACCTGCGTGGGTGGACCATCGTTTGGTTCATCTGTGTTTTTGTAATGCCAAGATACTGGGCTCTAGGCTTACTAGTGTAGGTTCTGGCCACTGGGAAGGGCAAACAAGCCCATCTCAGTGCCGGTCCCAAGTCCTGATAAATAGGAGGGTTAGAGTCAGGTTGGGGATCCGTCTGTAAACAATTCTGCTAAAACCAATAAATCAAATGAGCCGAAAAGTAAAAGTAATAAATGATTGGACAGCAAGTCTCCCTCAAATAATGTCGCACCATGAGCGGGTGCGGCCAAAGAAGCGAGGTCAACCTCTGCGATGTGCAACTCTTAATGTTGGCAGTATGACAGGAAAGGGACATGCGGTTGCAAGTTTGTTGAAAGAAAGGAAAGTAGATGCGCTGTGTCTGTGCAGAAGACGTGATGGAAGGGAAACAAAGCAAAGGAACTTGGTGATGGTTATAAACTACTATACAGTGGGGCAAATAAAAAAGGAAAAATGGCATTGGAATTGTGCTCTCTAGTAACCTTAAGGGCAACATTTCCAAGGTACACAGGAGGGATGATAGAATTATCAGGATAAAGCTGTGTATTGGTGATTTTACACTGACCATCTTGAGTGTGTATGCCCTCCAGGTTGGTTGTTCAGAAGAGGAAAAGGAGAAGTTTTGGACGGACTTGAATGAGGAAATGGAACCGATTGAAGCAGACAAAAGAGTTTTTATAGGAGGGGACCTGAATGGACATGTTGGCCGAAACAATGAGGGTATAAACTACATACATGGGGGACATGTCTTTGGCGAAAGAAATAGTGAAGGCAAAATGATAACCAATTTCTCAGTGTGATATGATATGACAATTGTAAACACCTGCTTTAGTAAGAGACCAGGACACCTGATCACATATAAGAGTGGTGGAAGGGCTACTCAAATTGATTACATGCTCTACAGAAAAAAGACTTAGTGGAGCTAAAGGACTGTAAAGTCATTCCAGGTGACTATGTGGCTGCTCAGCATCATATAGTAGTCATGGACCTGCAGTTGAAAATAAGAGAAGGACCCAAGAGTAATATACTTGGACAGAGGAAGATCAAGTGATTCAAGATAAGAGAGCCAGATCTAGAAAGGCAGTTTAAGGAAAGGGTACTATTGGATATCGACCCAAATATAAATGACATTGACCAATGGTGGAACCAATCTGTGGAGATAATGTTAAGACACGATAGGGCAAAAGTAATGGAAAGATTTGGGAAAATAGAGAAACTTGGTGGTTTATAGACGAAGCGCAAGAAGCCATGAAAAGAAAGAAGGAAGCAAGGAAAAAGTGGGAGGAGACACAATTAAAAGAGGATGAAATAAATTACAAGGAAAGAAATAAGGAAGCTAAGAAGGCAGGTGCAAAGGCAAAGGAAGCAGCATATGACCAGATGTATAAAGAATTAGAGACCAGAGAATGCAAAGGGAAAATCTTCAGAATAGCCAAAGCAAGAAACAAAAACACAAAGGATATAATACACATAAAGCAAATTAAGGGAGCAGACGGAAAAGTGCTGAGGAAAGATGAAGAAATTACAAGGAGATAGAAAGAATATTTTGGAAACCTTCTTAAACAAGAAAATGAAAGAACTGTACAGGAAGATGGGACCCCAAATTGTGGAGTAGTTCATGAAGTAACAAGAGGAGAGATAAAGGAAGCGCTGAAAGGGATGAAGAGCGGTAAAGCAGTAGGGCCAGATGGCATACTTGTTGAAACATGGAAGGCACTGGGAGAAGAAGGGATAAATACACTCTGGGAACTAATGGAAAAATTTATGGAGATGGAAACTATACCAGAAAAATGGAGAGAGCACAAATACTGATTTTCAAAGAAAAAGGAGACATGCAAAGTTGCGAGAACTACAGGGGAATCAAATTAATGTCCCACACCCTGAAAATTCTTGAAAAATCATTGATGTAAGACTTAGGAAAGAAGTAAAGATTGGAAGGCAGCAACAAGGCTTCATGAAAGGGGTCGGTACAGTGTATGGAATATTCTCCTTGAGAAAGGTAATGGAGAAGTATAGGGAAAAGCAAAGAAAACTTCTTATGGTCTTTATTGACTCGGAAAAGGCCTATTACAGAGTGCCCAGGCAAGAAGTGTGGAGAAGTTTAAGGGAACAGATGGTGCCAGAAAAGTATGCAAGAATGATCCAAGAGATGTATCGAAATGTAACCACCAGCATTAGGAGTACTGTAGGAAAAACTAGTGATTTCCAAGTCAAAGTTGACCTGCACCAGGGATCAGCTCTAAGTCTCTTCTTATTCAATATTACATAAGATGTGATGACTGTGGACGTCAAGGAGGAACCGCCGTGGTGTATTTTTTACGCTGATGACATTGTTCTCTGTGCCAGAACTAGAGTGGAACTAGAGAGAAAGCTCGAGAAGTGGAGATGTACATTGGAGGTAGGGGTATGAAGATCAGTCGATCAAAGACTGAGTACATGACAAATGGAATAAAGCTAGGTGAAGTGAACATCAAGAGGGTGCCTGAACTCAAATATCTGGGTTCGATAATCGATGCTGAAAACTCGGTGGATAAAGAGGTGAACCATAGGATCCAATCTGGCTGGCTTAATTGGAGAGAGGTGTCAGGTGCTTTGTGTGACCGCAGTCACTGGACACCATTCGTTATGGATGTGCATATTTTTTTTTTCCTTTTTTTAATTCCCCATTGTTTTAGCTTTGCAATGCTATGGGTTGCCACTCACTCGCATACTGCAGTCTGTTTAGTATGATTGAATGATGTGTAAGAAATGTAAAATTTGTGTGTTAATGATAGTATCGTTGTATTTCCAGTAACAGAATATAAATATCATCGCGTGACGACCGAATTAACTTGCTATTGTAATATCAGCATATTGTTTTCTTTACTGTGATATTAATTCCTCTTCACAATTTAAAGAGTAAGTGGATGAGAGGAAGAAATGGAGAACAAATATTTGACGATTGTTTGCCGAATGTTTTCACTCTAATTGTGGGGATTTACTTCTGAAAGGCCATTTCCTAATAGCCTTTGGCTGGCTCCCCAGGCTTATGCGATTCGTTACATCTTCGTTACATACGAGATACCCAAGTCGCTGTCTGGGTGAATAAAAGAAGTAACGATATTGAAGGTATGCCATTTTTACTTCTCTCCTACCCCGGGAATCAAACCCTGACGAGGCGTGCGCCTTAATCACTAAAATTTGGGAGCTGAATATGAGATAATAATAGAGAAAGAGAGATAGAGAGAGAAAGAAAGAGAGCAAAGATTATGTAGGCAGACACACAGGACTAAAGAGAGAAGCCAAGCACACATTTTATCTGAATAAGTTACTACCAGAGGGTGACTGACACACTGAATGAATGAATGAATGAATGAATGAATGAATGAATGAATGAATGAATGAATGACTGCATGAATGAATGAATAAATGAATGAATGAATGAATGAATGAATGAATGAATGAATGAATGAATGAATAAATGAATGAATGAATGAATTAGACAATCACTCAATCAATCAATCAATCAATCAATAAATCAATCTGTCAGCCACTCAACAAATTTCACACATTGCTATATTTAGGCATAAACAAACTCAAAGTTACGTATATCTAAATATCCTGCCCTGTAAGTTGGCTTCACTGTGGACAAAATATACAAACTAATATATAGACCGTGGTCTGAACTTAATGCATAACGAGTGGAACAAGAATCTGCAGTTTTTTTCCTAAACGGAGTTTCCTAACCTTACTTCTCCCTTTTTTATTTTATTATCTGGTTTTCAATTTATTGAAATACAGTGAATACATATAAAGTCTGAGACTTAATCAAGCCTATATGCATACCTAGTGCAGGTATATGTTCATAGATGTACAGTAAATGCTTGAAGAAAGAGAAAAATTGAATAAACAAGAGGAGAAGACAGAACAGATGAAGAGGCAGAGAAAAAAAAGAAATATGCAAGAAGAAGTAGAAGAAGAAGAAGGAGAAGAAGAAGGAGAAGAGGACGAAGAAGAAGAAGAAGAAGAAGAAGAAGAAGACGAAGAAGAAGAAGAAGAAGAAGAAGAAGAAGAAGAGAAAAAGGCGTAGAAATAGCAAGAGAAGTAGAAAGAGGAGGAGGAGGAGAAGGAGGAGGAGGAGGAGAAGGAGGAGGAGGAGGAGAATGAGGAGTAGGAGTAGGAGGAGGAGGAGGAGGAAGAGGAGGAGAAAGAACAGTTGGACTGTTACGAACTTCGCGTTGGTTAAGAGAAGACGGTCTCCAGGGAATGTCGTTCTGATCTATAAGCTCGTAGGAAAGCGAATATTTGAACCCTCTTTAAAACTTCTCGGTGATTCCATAAATAATCTTCAAGGAAGAAACTTATAAATTCTCCACCATTTGGAGAAATTTTCTGACGAACAATTTGTAAAGAAATCAAGTTATTTATTGTACTTCTAGGTATTACAAAAGCACTTCAGAGGAAGTAGAGATATTTTCAATAATTTCATATGGTAGAGAGACACTTGATAAGCTTTGAAATTTATGATATAAAGTGATCACGAACGTACATGTATACTTGTGGGTGCGCACATGTACTCACACAATATATTTACGCGTAGTTATATGCAGTATATGTGTATATTTCTATACAATTATATGCAAAGATAATTGTTAATTTATTCGCTGCATACTGCATGAGCATACCATACTTTGCATATAATTGTATAGAAATATACACATATACTGCATATAACTACGCGTAAATATATTG
>BDMR012750468.1:0-10069 GCA_002091895.1 Caridina multidentata
CCCCAAAACCCTCCGTGCTCTACCCTCTTCATTGCAAATCTTGGCCCAAATGTAGCAGAGCATGAACTTAAGGATATCTTCTCCAGGTAAGTGCTCACATAGAGTATATTTCCTCAACTTCATCATTGTTTAACCACTTTTCTATTCTTACTTATTTTATGGGTTTCTCCTTTGTTTATTTTTTAAGTATGTGTAGGCAGCTATTTTTTATATGCTTTGTTTGTGGTAAAGGAACTTGGTGAAGTAACCAATCTGATTACTTGTGGTGAATGGATTATTTGAATTACTTGCAGTGGAATGTGCCTTATTCTTATTACTGCAATAATGCAATAATATTCCTATTTAAAAACTGTTTATATTTATTAAAACCATTTTCTTCAGTGAGGGGAGGGAACTATCACACATACTGTATATATAATTGTATTATGTTAGGAATTCACAGTGCAGTATCTTTAAAAGGTACTTTGAGCCCCCGAAAACATGTTTTTATAAATATACTCCTCTTTTCTTCCAAGAGATTAGAATTTTGTCTTGAGCTCTGCCTGAGCTGCCTTATACACAAAGGAATGGTGACAAATGCAATATTGGGCTTACAGATTTAAGTGATGAAAATGGGATCTCTATGAATGATTCACCTTTTGAGACTGACCAATGAGCATACATCAGCTCAGAGACTTTACCTGTACATTCTGTTCCATGAAGTTCATTGTCTGTGATCAGTGTCAGTAATGCATGCTTTTTAAACCTGTATATAGAGTTGGCTGAGAGGTGGGAAAGTGACTCAAAGCAGTATTTTTCTTTTCATTTGTCCTCTAGGGCCTTGATGCATACAAACTTGCAAGGGAGGTCAAGAAAGAGGCAAGCAAGTGATTGAAAATTAGTACTTACAGAAAAAAAACAATTACAGGAACAGAAAACTTTAATGGATCACTGACTACATGGTATGTGCACAGTACATTTAATGACAAGAAAGATTGGTGAGACAGGGGAAACATTTCATGTAAGATCACAGTTGTGTGGAACTGCTGTTGATGGGTAGAGGCTTTCAAGAAGAAGGTAACACATTGGGCTTAGCTGGTTTGATAGAAATTTGCACAAGAGCTGATGAGAACTTTAACACAGGATCTTAAGTCTTTTGGTTTATAAAAAGTAGTCCTGATCAACTTAGAGTATTTGTATATGGGGGTTTTGTGAAGTTTGGGATCCATGTTTTTAGCTAAAAGGAAGGGGTGTGAATTAAGTATCCTGAGGAAGGTGAAAGGCTGTTCAAGTGTTAGGTGTGTAATTGAAAGCCTGATGGAGAATTCTTGGGAAAACTTTTGATGTTTTCTTTTCTCTAGGCTTCAAGTTGGTTTTCTCTAAGGAACAGCTGGCCTGATATTATTGAAAGCTTTAGAGTATGCTCTTAACCTTTTCAATACTAAGACAGAATGTCTGACAACATGCACAGAATGTTGTCAGGGGACATTGGTATGTTTGTGAACCACTGGGGTACTCTGCAGTAACCTTAGATACCTTGCTGATCAGAGAACTAAAAGTTTTACCCCATTGTTAGGGCTACAATTTGGAGATCGTTTTTCCAATGAGGTAAGTATCTTGCAGAGCATAGAAGTTATAAGCTGCTGTAATATGAGCAGTTCGCAGATAGGTGCATGTGTATAGGTATGTTATTCTTGGTTACTCTCATGCTCACACCCTCTAATTCTCTTAGTTTTATTCTCATTTACTCTCACTCCTTGTTTCTCTTGTCCCTCTCTTAATGTGTCTTGACTCTTGTGCTCCCCCTCTGGCTCATATTTCTCTTTCTTTCTCTCTTTCTTTCTTTTTCTTTCTTTGTTCTGTTTATCTGAACCCCACTCTTATGTTATTGAAATGCTTTTTACTTGCATTATAAATATCCCTCTTTGGACAGCCTTGAACTAGCATTTAATTTGTGTGCTAATACAGCATGTTACCAGTAATAATTACAATACACATTTTAACATATAAATGTGCAGCATCTGGCTCATCCTCTGTGGGGGCAAGGTTACTCTGTAATGATGTAGACATAAACAAATTGCCCTTAAGAGAAGTGTGTTATGGTTTCATGAAGCTGCATTGTTCTTATAATGTGGCTTACCATAGTTTCAGACAATCCTGAAGGGGGTGTACATGCTACCACCAGATATTTAGAAACATTTTGGACTTCCAACATTACTGTATGAATGATTTCCTTCAGTGTGGTGAAGGCCACAATTTCTTGTACAGCTGCCATGGTTCCATTTTTCAGGTGGCTATGGTTTTTAAGGACAGGAGCCTTCTTCCCAGTTAACAGAAGCTCAGCCTGTAAGCTTTGGTTCTTGTAGCAGCTCCACTGATGAGTTTGCACAATATCCTGGGAAATGCTTGTAAAGGAAGCTGTCTCAGAGAGGCACATTTTTTCTAGCTCTTGCTTTTTCAAAACTTTTATCTGTTGGCTCAGTATTCATCACCATTTCTATGGTGCCCAGGGCTCATCTGAAGTTAAATTTTGAGACAGTGTCTTTGGAACTTAAGGCAAAATAATATTTGCCCCTCTTGGATGGATGGAATGGAAGACACTGGTTTAAAGTTGTGAGCTAGAGTAATAATCAAGAATCTGTGCTCTATTTTGTTTTATTTAAAAAGTTAAAACCTATGATAATTTAGAGCATTATGTCATTCTTTTGGCAGTAGTAAATGATTTCACTTTTGGTATTCTAAACTGACCTCTATGTCCTGTTAATATGTTTAGGTGAAAGTTTGCCTTAGTAGATTAATTTTAATCTTCAATCTTGATGTGTTTTGAATACTATTCTGCTGCAACCTTATGTTCCTGTGTTCTTGAAGACGAACTCTCATGCTCTCAAGAAATTATAGTTTCAGGAAATTCAGATCTAAGGCTTAAGAATATTGCATTATAATTTGATAAACATTTTAAGTGTTTTTTGTACCCAGGATTCATGAGTTTTCTTGATTATTGTATTGTGTATGCATTCTTCATATTGATAATGATATTGAAAAAAAATTACTTAAGTAATCTTACAGCTGTTCACTGGATAACTTGTTCAGAGGTGGAATTTCTTACAAAACAAGACAACTTCATGTTACACAAGTCTGTGCTACCTCTAGTGTAGGAGAATGTGGTGTATTTGAGTACAAGAGTATTTTTTCTGATCGTGTGCAAATGCTTTTGTTGCTTAACTTTGTCTGCACACTTTTTGTATTTTGAGCTGTGACAGGTAAATAAATGATGTTGTTATTTGCTACGTATTGAGATAGAGCTAATTCTGGCTCAGTGCTTAAAATATTGAAATACTCAAGAAATATTTTGTATATCCTGATTTGCCATCTTCCTTCCTTATAATTTGAATATATAAAGTTTGTAACTTTCTCTATTTGACTGCCTGGTTTTGTCTGTCTTTCTCTCTGTCCATAGTGTGTTTTTACAATGCTTCACCCCTACATGTGAGGTTGTTGTTTTAAAAGCGTGTGTGAGTGTAGATAAGATTTGCAATATAATACTTACTTGGCAGGATGTAGAAAATTATAAATTTTACCTGACACACACTGTTATATTAATAGGTTTAATATGAAAGTGGAAAAGGAATCGGTAAGTCAGTGCTGGAATTACTGTATACTGAATTATGAGCTTCAGACACAGGTTTGATATAAGAACACACTATTTATATTACATTATATGCATAGCTTCATATTGGTATTGAGCATAGTTGGAGCTCAAAATATTCAGTTTGTAGAGTTGTTACTGTAGTAGCATAGATTTGTATTCGTCAAGTCACTAGTTTTTTTAGTTTAAAAGACTCTATTAATAATAATAGTAATAATAAAAATAATAATAATAATAATAATAATTATAACTATAACAATAATAGAAATAATGATAATTTATATAAACAATAGCAATGATAACAAAGTAATAATACAGTAATAAGAAAAGTAATGAAAGGAAACATTCTAAGTCCTTCAGAGTCCAGATGTGTTTAAAAATATCTTATTAAAAACAATTTATGAACATTCCAAGAAACTCTGTAGAGAATCACTCGGGTTTGCTGCATATTTCATTATGTTGGTTACAGATAGGCTATACTCAAAATAACACTAGTTCAGTGAAACATTAGTCACTTACCAAGGTTATTATATGCCTAACTCAAATCTTTTGCTGAAACCATGAGGTTCACAAAGGATGTGTTGTAATGGACAGCATGTTTGGAGCAACTGTGTGGAGTAGTTTAATACTGTAGTAGATTAAAAAAAAATTTACTTAAATTTAAAATATGCTGAAAATTCTAAAATGCAGAGACTGCCCGATCAGAATCACTCTGGGTTTGGGATAATTTACTGTATAATAATAATAATTATCAATAGGTTTTCATCTTATGAGAGTATATTATTATCATTCTTCCATTCTCTTCATCCATAAATGGGCACTGAATCCTGTTATGCTTCACTGTGTTATTTTGAGCATCATCCCAGCATTAATCTTTCAGCTCAACCATGGGCACCATTAGAGATGATGAAGTAGTCCTGTGGCAGTGCTTTTGGTGCTAACTAAGAGTTTACAACGACTTACTTCCTAGGATGCAGCAGCAAGTTCGTTGTAAGGCTTTGAAGTTAAAACTGTTCTCTTTATTTGGCAAGAAGGATTACCTTATATAATTCATAAGGCCTGTTTGGTGGAAGTAACCGATACATGCAGCATTCTGGTGTAAGCTTAATATATAAAACCAGAACAAGTGAGTCAACAGTGAAATTTAGGTGTACCCACAAGGTTACCGTACATATAAAAGCATTAAAAATATTTATAAGGCATACAACTACTTGAGCAAGTGATAATCACAATTAATAGAAATTGTAGGTATCACCTGCCTGTAGCTGTTTTAGGCGTCCTCTATACCTTGTGTTGTGCAGTAATGCTCTTAAAAGTCTCGGAAAGATAGCATCGAACAACTTTACTAACGACCACCCCATTTCTTGAATATTTTATACACTTCCAGATATCTGAGAATGGCCATTGAGGCCACAATATTTTGCATTTCCATTGACCTGGGTAATAATACCAGGTTCACAAACTTTTTTCCACATGCAAGTAAGATGTGATATGCTGTTCTTGGAACATAAAGCCTGGGACTTTGGATTCATGACTTAATTTTGCAGATTCTCCTTTTTCTTTTTGAGATTTCAAGGTCTGTAGAAAAGAGAATGCTGTTTTCTTGAATCTTGCTTTGTAGAGAGCTTCTGTCCTTCTTTAGGGCACATACCTTGATGGCTCTAAGTGTGCTGGGATAAGGAGAAACACAGTTTTCATAGCAGTTTCAAACAGGCAGATCCTTGACAAACTTCTTTGAGGATAGGAGTTAGAGGACTGTCCATGCTCAAGTTTGGCTCTTTTTATGCCATAAAAAGTTTCACCACTGCTCCAAGAGAGAGGAGAGGCAGACTAAAGGACTTCTTCTCCCCAAAGGTCAACCTCTTTTGTGAAATACACCATACCCATTTTGTTTGGTATTCTATTTGCAAAGGTGCTGTTTCAAATAACTGTTTTACTCTGTGAATTACCCTATAGAAGTCCTTGTAAGGTCAGTGTTGTACACATACAGTGTTATAAATGCATGAAGCTTAGCAGCAAATTTGGTGCTAAGCGTGGAGAAGTATGTTGTTGTACACTATTTTAGTGCCAGATGCATATTCATATACCTGTATGGCTGCATTTCACTGTGTTTAAGGCTGATCATAAAGATCTGTGTTGGGATGTTTCTTAGATAAACCAAATTGATCAAAAGTAGATAAATCTTGCATTCAGAGAAGGATGGAAAGGAATGGAGGGTATGAGCACTGCTGTTTCCCATGTTAACAAGTACAGCTGCTTTGTTGTGTCTATAGTTATTATTGTTATGATGGTGATTTTTTTATTGTTATTTTTTCTACTATCATTATTATTTTTTTTTATAATTGTTGTTTTTGCTATTGTTTTTAGTGTTATTGATTTATCATTGTTGTTTTATTATTGTTTTATTGTTGTTTTATTATTGTTATTGTTTTTATTATTGGATTTCACAAAAGGCACTGCATTACACATTTCTGTGCCACTTTTTCATGTGAATGTTTATTGAGGCACTCTTATTCATACTTGTTTTTGGTCCGCTTTGATAATATTCACACTATCACTTCTCATGCTAAGTGAGCATATATCCATATGCTTTTTATGAGCATAAAGTACAATATTATAATATGCATATATATTATTGCACTAAACCTTGCAGTAAGTAGTTTATTAAACATTTACAGCATGTGTAATCCTAGGGATTTTAGTGGTGGACCAATTTTTATCACTCATTTTTATCCTTCCTTTCCATTTTCCTATTGTGGATCATTATAGAAGTATTGTGGTATACTGTATTACCTTCCTCAATAAAGTGATTGACAAATAATTGTGGATATTTCAGATATAAAGACCCTTGACTTATATTTTCTTGTTTTCCTGATGAGCTCTTATTTGCAAAAATTTGGCTGTGTATATAGACTGTATGTGCATACAATTTTTTTTTTTTTCCAATGATGAATTTCATTTTGCAATGCTTGAACTTTGATTTATGTCTAAAATGCCTCTCGAAGTTTTTTATTGTACTTTTGTTTTGCAGTGTGTAGAATTATTATTTTTCCTGTAATAGAAACCACAGGTCATCAGCTTATACATTTTGCTTTTCTTTATACTTGTGTCAGCATTTTTCTGTTTATCTGCTTTTTGAAATAGTCATTGCTTACAGTGACCAGTTTATTTGTGATTTTTATTTTTCATATGTAGTTGACATTTTCTAAACAGGCAGTCATACTTATGTGTCACTCTGGTCTTTGTATTTGAAGGGGTAAGGTAATAGTTACAAATGCATAGTGAAGTCATATATATTATGATAATTTAAGTTTGGATGCAATGCAATAGTGCATTAGTTTCAATAACTTACAAATTAGACTAAGACACCTCTGAATTGATCAAAGTCTTTACAGTATTTTATGAATCTGGCAAACTTAAAAGTTTTATATTGCTAAATGAGTCTTCCTTGCCTTGGTAGCAATCAATACATGAAATAATTTTAGGAGAAAAAAATGTATGAAATAAACAGCTATACCACTTTGTAGGTTTTAATTTATTAGAAGTTTAGAAGAAGGAAATTGGTATTTCCAGCAGATATGCAGATTAGGTGAAGTGAGTGAATATTGCAAATGACTTAAATTTTTAGTTTTTTTTTCCTGAAGTGGATATAGAAAGTTTTAATCCTCCTGACATTAGTGTTTTGACAGAACTCTTAGAACCACAGATCCTCCATTTCACGTAAATATTATGCCTTTGGAATGGTCTTAATCTTTGCACACTGTACATTGTGCTTTATGATGTACTTTGAATCTGCCTTTCATTTATAGTTTCGAATGCAGTAAGATTGTTTTGAGCAATATTTTGTTGACAGCAAATTTAAACAGTGCACCTCTATATTTCCATGTATCTGCACAGTTCCATAATTTCTTTTTGATTATATTATAATGCATGCAAGTGTGCAGATTGTTAATGTATAGTGCTAAATATGTCTGCTTACAAATTCTTAAAAAAACAGAAAGACACCCTCTACTCTGAAGTACAGTTTTAAAATTCAAATAAGTTATATGATTTGCTGCTTGTTGCGTGAAGTTTTGTTATTATGGCAACCTTGGAAGGTTTTGTATATACTGTAATGTTTATTTCTTAGTATTGTTCCATGAATCAGTTTATTACTTATTGCTCCTGCCATATTATCCTAACTATACATCCCTTGGGTATTCTGGTCTCAAGAATAATGGCTTATAGATATACTGTATACAGTCAATGAAACATCAATGATCAAAATTTTATTTACAAAACTAATTCCTTTAAAGCAGTTGCTTGGGTTGTTGTTGGAGGTGAGTGTAGGAAGTGCCCATACTCTGCCACACTCATAGTGTATAATGTAGATTTTCCCTGCATAAATTAATTTATTCCAAGTTTCCATATTTTCTTTTGTCTCACTGATCCTAGAATACAGTTCCTCTCCATTTTTTGTTTGTTATTTTATTGCATATGCTATGTATAGCCTACCCCTCTATTGATGTTTATAAATGACCCAATGAATCAGCAGTTTTCTAAAATAAAGTACTGAGAAAGTTTTATTTAATGCCGAGAGATCTGTTTATTTCCCTTTTATTTTGTTCTTTCTCCTCCTGAGTTCCTTTGCATGCAGCTCTCTTCTTATATAATTTTGTTTTTGATTACCTACTAAAACTGAACTTTCCCATTCTTTATGGTATTGTACTTGCTATTAAAAGCATCTCCCAAATAGCTGCAATAATGTCAGCTTCTCTCTTCTCTGCTTTAAACATGATTCTTAGCTCTACTAAGGGAGTCAGATGTTGGTTTTTATGGGTTATTCCTGGAGTTACCTCTTTTTTAACATTACATTGTACTTTAGTCATCATAACTCCTTTCTGTGTTGCTTTTTGGTACAAGAGATCTATCTTAAATAATAATGACTTTAGGTTTGTGATGTCAGTAGCATTATTCCCATATTTCTCAAAACTACATTTATTGGAACCATTCAGCTTTCTGCCCTCAGATGCAAGTTCTGTGCAGTCTTTTATTAACTAGTAAGTGTGACCCATTCTAGGTTATGAATTCTTACTTTATTCCCACTTCAGGGATTTTCCTTTACTTAGTCTTGGTGTGTCTGAGTAGTTTTAAGGTTACTGAATTGGTATGTAGTTTCATGGATTATGCAGACGTTAAATGTGATTGATAGGTATACAGAAGGGAAGATATATTTCATTATCTACTGCTCAGCTCCAATAGCCATTATTACAGTTTGTTTTCTGTATTTTACATTGTCTAAAAAAACTGATAATTGCCATGTTAGCTGGACTTGATGGCAACATTTTTTCTCTGTCTTCCTTGATTTTGATATATGTCTTACAGTATTATTATGATGATTATGCTGATAATGATTATGATAGTAATATTATTATTAGTGTTATAAGTTATAAGTAAAGTATACAAAGGGGTTTATTGCATTTAAAACAGTAATTATTGTTGAAAAGTAATTGTACACTATACAGCATATTGCCTATGAAACTTCAGCACTTAATATTTATATTATTGTTCAAAGTTCATCCAAAATCATAACCAGAGATCACATTTAATTATCATTTCGCGATACATTTTTTTGTCTTGCAAGTGTTTTCTCTGTACTTTCACTCTTTATGTATACATATGAAATTCCTCTCAGAACTTAATAGCAGTCTGGCATCGCTGGAATTAATCTAGTAGGGCATCAATGTAACTTTTTAGAAAGCACTTGGTTGGTTGGATGTTAGCACAAAAGTTTTTCCATAGCTAGATTTTATGGTGTGAATTAAGAGAAGCACTTTAGAAAGTTAGTGAGAAATTAGAGAGTAGATATAATTCACCTTTTATTATCTATATTAGGAAGTTTGCTTAATTTGCTTCTATTTTTTGTAAATCTTCACCTTAGAGATTTTTTTTTATTTTAGTTCCACCTCTGCTTGTTCTCCTTTGTTTCACTAGATAAGTATCTGTAGATAAGGCATGCCAGCAGCCTTGTTTGTTTTGAGCTTTTCCTTATTTTTATTTGCCATTTGCATCCTTTGTTCTAGCTTTTGTAGTAGCTGTGCACCTATCCAGTGGTGAATTCAGTTCCTTTTATGGTATATTTTCCAATATGCATATATACTATCACCTCCAGATTTTTTTAGGGTGTTTTCCTATGTTAACCCCAACACATTCCCTTCATCTTTTAAAAAATAATTAATTCCCTCTTATGACATGTTGATAATCCTTCTGTTATCTAAACCTTTACCTTGATCACGGTACTATGGCTAGTTATCACTCACCTCTCCAAACCTCACACCCTACCTGCTTTGGTCCACAGCTTCCCTGGTTATGCTCGCCTGCGCATGCACACTAAAGGAGGCACCCCTGTTGCCTTTGTCGAGTTCTCTGATGTGAGGTGTGCCACTGCGGCTCTCACCTCATTGC
>BDMR012750469.1:0-10070 GCA_002091895.1 Caridina multidentata
AATATACTGTATGACATAGAGATGTAATATCCCCTGTCCACCTTTGTATTGCATTCCTTTTAGGTACTACATTCATGCTTCTCCTCTGGGATTACTGCAATGAAAGGTTAATTGATTCTTATTGTAGACCAGTTGCTGGTCAGACCGTATATGTAGCAGTGGTAAAGTACGTGTGAATTACAGTACAAGGAGATTGTGTATAGTATATCATCCCATGAATATATATCCTCTCATCTTTACCTCTTCGTTAATCTCGGTTGCTACAAAGGCTAATGTCTCAAGACTGTTTTGTGTACAGGAAAATAATACCCTAGGGTGATTAACTTCATGTGATTCATTTTTTAAAGTGATTGACACATCTGGTGGCAGTTCTTGGTTTTTATCACTGGTGTGACAAAATACAAACTGTGTCCTTGCCTGTTGAGCCAGCCTCCAAGCTAAAGATATCAAGTTGATTCCCACTTGCTTTCAAATGCTGGCCCTGTCTACAGGATAAATTTGTGAGAACCTTGACCACTCTAGTGAACAAGTTATATTTTATTACAATTGTACAGACTCTCCACTTACAAGTCTTTTTCTTTGTAATAAAGATATATGTAAAAGAATTTGAAGTTGAGTAATAAACTATTGAATTATAATATGTAAATATATTGAAGACTAGAAAATTATCATAACAGTAAAATGGTTTTCATAGTGATAAATGTTGGGGTGGGAGAGGAGGGATAAGGGTGATGTCCCCAGCTCTCCTTCTTGTGGTATTCCCAGATATACCTGACAAATATCAGAATTCAAGGCAATCTAAGTGCTGTTCCATTGAAGGGATCAAAAAGGGAAAAAAAGTATTTCAACCTGTCTCTCTAGAACAATGTCTTCCAATTATCCTTCATTCAGGATGTTAATGGTTTACTGGCTTTGGGATACACATCCAAAGAATTCTTGTACAACAACCTATGATCTCAAAGACAACTCCTGGCAGGCTCTGATTCATTAGAGTTATAAAGTTTTTGTGGACACCTTCTCGTATAAATGTAATTGGTAATGAAGAAGCTGATAAAGCCGCTAAACAAATAACGCATGAGGAATTTCACTCGGACATCGAGCTCACTTGTAAGCCATCATTAATTGCTGAGCATAGAGAGTCTGTTCAACTGCGGAAAAAAACACTGAGAGGCGAGAGTAAGAACATTAAACATTATGACCAATTCCGCAGCGTAAAGAATTTCTATGGTAGAGCATAGCTATTTAGTGGACCCAGCGATAGAATTGCTGCCAGAATTAGGCTCGGCTATAGGAGAATCTGGCAAATTGATAAAGATAAAACTGATAGAGTTCACCCGGAGTACTCAAAATGTACCTTATGTGAAGCCCCTGAGAGTAATACCTTGGAACATTATATTGTGTTCTGCAGGTTATTATCCAATTTTAGACCTCTCAGTTTGGGATATATTGAATTATGTTATCATTTTTTAAACCTGAGGTCTTATATCCTATACTAAGGCTATATCCAAATCTAAAAATGTGATGTATTTTGTACAGTATATATTTGTTTAAGCTGACAGTTCCATTATTGAAATTGGCTTTGATAAATATTAGAGTATTGATTTTCCTCTTATGAGAGGGAATAATCTCTATAAATGTACAGTGTTATGACACGATAAACTGTTTCCACAAAGTACCTATGTTTACAGACCACATTTAAAATTTATGTATCAGATTTTCTAATAAAAAAAATGATTCAGAGGGCATTGAAAGGACAATCAAAGTAGCTGTTCAGTACCCTTGTGTTTGGCCTTGTAAAGAAAACTGCTTTCTTGTAGCATTGAGAGTTTTAATTAGGGATGAAAAGGATTTCCCCAAACCCTTTATTAAATAATTTGACTTCTACATTTTGAAAGATTTTACAGTACAGCAGCTGTAAGACAGTCTCCCTCTATGGGAGTTCAAGAGAGAGTTGCTCTCATAGTACCTCTCACTATGAGAGCTTGTGACAGACTCCTACTTCTTACACACTCAATACATCAGTGTTATGACAACGTCATTAACCCTATCAGGAAGAGATCACACGCAAATTTCAGACAGAATCTTCTAAAATCTTCCATGATCAACTTAATGTATAATGACCCTGCATAACATGAATTCTTTTGCTTAATTCTGACTACAATTCACAACAGTATGTTTTAAATTCCTCAGATGATAAGACACTTTATTTAGTCTTACGCCTTCCTAAGCAGTTCACATCACATTCTTCAGCTACATTTATATTTAATACTAATACAGCTATTAGACCAACTATTTAATTTATCACATTACTAAATAGAAAATCAATATTTTATTAATTAGTTTCCCAATATTTTTATTCAAATTAACCCCTTCGATACAATGACGCGTGTATGGGTGTCACACCTTGTATCATTTACAATGCAATGGTTAAAACTAGGATATTGTACTCAAGGTCTGTTTTATGACTGGAATATAGCATAGTTGAGAAAATTTGTCTGAAATTGCTCCTCCCCCTTGCCGAAAGCCCCAGTGATTTGTAGGTTTAATCACGACGTCAGCATCATCATACACAGGGCCACCCTTTTCTTTCCATGATGTGTATGGGATTTTAGTTCTTATTCTCTTGAGTTATTGGTATTACACTTGTATATAACAAAGTTGACAGACTTTGCCTGAAATACCTCCTCCCCCTTGGCCAAAGCACCAATGATATGGAGGGCTCCTCATGATGTCAACATCTCCTGACAGAACATCACCCTCTCCTTCCATGGTGCGTATGGGATTTTAAATCTTATTCCATTGATACCCTACATATTATTTCAGTGTCTCGAATGCCAGATATTACCACACAAATTCAGAAAAAGAATTTTAGATCTTATTTTCTTACAACATAAAGACGAATTGACTGTCCATTCCATAGAAGAAATACATTGGATATTCAACCTTTTTACTTGTACACTTTGAGGATATTTTCATGATCATGATGGGGTAATTATTTTTCTTGCGTCGAGAGTAGTGTTTTTCCCCCTTCCCTTTTCCCACCTCAGCAGTTACTTACAAACCCTTTAACACTGAAATAAGTATAACCAAGCATAATTTCATAACTCTTACTACTTTATATACAAATGGAATGATAACACTAGTAGTAGAAGTAGTGGTAGTTGTTGTTGTAGTAATAGCAGTAGTAGCTACAGTCTTTGACATATCATCTTATTACGCATGAGGACATGATCACAAAGACTGGCTGTGACAAATTGTTCTTCGGGATCATTCCCTGTCTATCAGCATCACTTCCCCTCTCTTCCCTACCTGACCCTCCACCCTCGAAGAAAGAAATAAACTAATTTCATAATCCTCACTTCATATGCCAGAAAGATAGCAGTAGTAGGAACAGCAGCAGTGGCGGCATTGAAAGGTGTCCATCGACATTGTTAACGTTCTTGACAATGTTTTGTGAAATATACCTGGTCAGCTCATATATATACTGCATATATTTACAACATATATATGTATATATATATACATTAATATAGAATATATACTTATAGTATGTATATACATAAATGCATACATACATAGAAGTTATATAAATATATATGTGTGTATGTATAGATAGAGATGTATATACATATTTTTATGGCAGTAATGAATGAAAAAATAATTAATTTCAGTTGTCATAACATTAACAAAATCATTGGCCAGTTATCTCTGATGCAGTGCTGAGTGGTGTCTCTTAGCAAAGGGGTAAAGTCTGCTTGATTATTTAAATTGAAATATTACCATCACCTTACAGCCTCAGTGATACTGCCAGAATCCTCACAATCAGGAGAAAGTGGTTCTGTGAGAAATTTGTTAAATCCATTATGAAGTAATGCTTATCTTGACAAGTATATTATTTGGGCTTTTTCAGTTTTTTTTTTTATGACAAGTCAGTCTCTATAGTGATTGAGTTTTCTCACATTTTTAAAAAGTGAAGATTGAGTTCAGTGGCTAGGAATGTCTTGGAACATGAAAATAGTTTACCTCAGTCTAAATGCGAACAGAAGGAAGGACATACAAAACTATATCTGTTGCATTAGGAGCTTTATTATCTAACAGTTCAGTAGAGAGACTTCTTGGCAGATTGCAGCTAGCAGCAGCTGTGTATCTAGTAAACAGCTATCCTCAAGAGTTTTAATTTCTTTTTTCTTTTTTATGCAAAACATAAACTTAGTGATGTGGTCTCCTTTTTCACATCAAACGCTCCGAAAATATGGCTTTCCTCTTTTACGTGATGACAGCACTTCATTAGAGGCCTTTCCAGTCTGTTAATATTTCTACAGGTAGATTCCTCTGATTTTAGCAAGTGGTCATTAAACATAAGTCATTTATTCTTTTAACATCCAGAATCAATGACAATTTACAATATTCTAAGAATTTTAGACATACATAGAGAGCTGCTGTTTATATGCTCTGCAACAATTTGAGACCAGTGATTTTTAGCTTTAAATTGTTGAATTCTGTCATTAAATTTGATAGGCATTGATGGATTTCAATTACAGTATAGATTTTACCAGGTTTTATTCACCATGATCAGAAAAATAATAATTAAAAGAAGAAATTTTTTTTTCTTCAGAATTTATGTATGAAAATTTAAAGAAGAAAAAAATTATCATGAAAAATTTGCTGGACAAAAGTAATCACACAAAAGATAACAGCTAAAAGTATGTATGGTAATAAAAAGCCCTTGTTTCATATGTGTGTTCATTCTGCCCTCTCAGATTGCAGTGAAAGTAAGTCAGATGCAATCGCTAAATGCAACCTCACTCCCACACTTATTCCTGAATTATGGGAACTACCCCTGTATAAAGTGCTTCCTTGTAATGCCTCTCCATAAGCTAAAACTGTGGTCACATCAGCATGTTCTCTGCTAGTCATTCCTACCTTACACATACATTCTTGATAACTAGATGCTAAGGCACTTCTTTCCAAGGCATCACATATCCCATATATCCAACATTTTCTCTATTTTCTTGACATTATACACCTTATACATGATTCACTCAGTCTTTTCTCTTATATATGTTAGCCCATTCTATCCACATGACCAAACCATCTTGTCATATTGATCATTTCCATCACTGACAGAATTAATCAAAATGATGAGGCAGTACTCACTAAAATAAATAAGCTTCATACAGAATGTCTCTGTTGACATGCTGCTCAAGAGACTGCTGACACAAGAAAGGGAAAAAAAAATCGAAAATTACCTATGAGCACTAAACTGCTTGAACAACCTCAGAAAAGCCAGCTTAGGTAGCTCAGTCTGGCTTAGGTTAGTGACTGTGTTTGTTTGTTGGGGTGGGGGTTTGTGCACATATCCTACAGTTTGTAGCATAAATCAAATCACATTGAAGAATGGGAACAAAGGGCTCTGAAGTCACCAACAAAATGAAGAATTTTGAAAGTATAAATCCAAGAATTGGCTGAGAGGGAGCTGTATGTGGGTCCTTCATGCAAAGAATTTTGAAAGTTTAAACCCAAGAAATGCCTGAGAGGAAGCTGTATGTGTGTCCTTTATGCGTTAGTAAATTGCTTGATTGATATGGCATATGATAGGTGTTTTCTTAGCTTGGTTAGCTGAATGAAGCCTTTTACCAAGCATTGTTTCATTTTTGAGTGTTGTATCCATAGCAAAGTAAGGTGTTGATGAAAGAGCAGAAATTAAGAAGGAAGCATGCAAAAGAAATAAAGTTGTGTAAGGTTGTTGCTTGGTTATTACAGCAGTCTTCACACATATTCATATATAGAGAAAAACATGGACTTGTCTATGTTATTCTTTGAATAGAAACACTAGGGCTTACAAAGCTTTTCTCAAAAATAACATAAATTAATTTCTGAATTGTTTTTCAAGAAGTTTGTAACGCACAATATCCACCATGAATTTTTATATTTTTACCAGTTTTTCAAAACTTAACCACTGCAGATGGCAAGGTTTGGCTATATGCTGTTTTTAAGCTGTTTAATATTTTGTTTTCCTTTCAGTCCACAGTGTTCATTGGTAATGAATCTAATTCACTCGTATGATGGAGTTGAGCAACTTGGATCTGGTCTGCTGCATCCATCAATGCCCCTAACACACTTCAGAGCCTTCTTCTGTGAATGGGTAAGGCTATCATATATGCTTCAAGGACAGCATGTAGTATTGTTATTTTCTGTCTGTATGTAGGTTTCTTTATCTTAGATAAGTTTTTCTCTCACTGCTTACCATTGGATTTTAGGGACTGAGTAATGGTTATTACGACAATACTTGACTTCTTGGGCAATTAGAGTCTTTGGAGTTGTATTAACATAGCTACTGCTTTGTTACACTGACTGCTGCATAGTATCAATTGCATGGTCGTCAGTAAGTATTGTAACTCAACACACTGTAACTGTTTGTGTTTCAGAGTCCCATATCTTTCATGTATCTTCCTTTCTCCTTCTCTTTCTTAAATTATCTTTTTCAGTGCATTGTATATGGCCCTATATTGCATATAATATATGAAAGGTTAATTTGAGTGTATAATGTACTTTTCAGATAAATGTTGCAGCTCTAAGGTTAATGTCTAACTGGTATGCTGAGACTCTCCGTCACCTTACTCTAGTAGACTCTTTAGACCACAGTGGATGGGGAATGCTTACAGAAGGTCGTGAGGAGGATCAGGAATCTCCTGATCCCCTTGTGATGCTAGCTTGGAAATGCAAAAATCTCCAGCACTTGACTTTACTTGGTAAGTGCTTTCATAACGATTTTATTGTACTTTTAAGAAGGATACGTCTAGCCTAAGTAGGATATGTTGGATCATATGTGGTATTTTATACCCTGAAAGGATGTAAAGAGGCTTTATGTATTTATTCAGGTGGTTCACAAAGGTGGTTCATTGGATAACCATAAGGAAGCTGATTTGTAATCAGCTGCAGCAGAATCCTCTGTTCAAAGATTTTTAAAGGCAATTCATGGGAATTAATAAGTTTTCCTCCAAATTTTTCAGATATTTGTTGACTAATAGATACAGTGCTGATCAGTGCGTAAACATCTCCTGATAATTAGCAGGGCTTTCATAAAAAATTCAAGAAAACGGCCAGTTCTGTTACCAGTAGGAATGTATCTTGTGATTAATGCACCACTGTCTTATACATGAGATTATTTCAAAAGAAAATTATGCTTGTCTAAGAAGGAGGACTTTGTTGTTCCATGGGCTTAGGATTTTAAATCAGAGTACAAGGATTACCCCAAACTCTGTTATTATTGTTTAATAGGTATTTAATAAGTAAATTATAGTTTAAAAGTGTCAACTATGAAAGCTACTTTATATATTTACAATTCCTTGATAGATTTTGGTAAATACAAACTCTCGGTAAAAATGTGTCTGACTTAGCATATACTTCTTATTCTCTTTTTAGGATATAGTTATGCAGGAAGTGATGTTGTTGCCATTGCAAGACTTCGTGGTACTGGCTTAAAGGAACTCTGCATACCAGAAGATTGTCTTGAAGCTGATGAGTCTCATGAAATGGCAAATGAGGAAGATGTCGATAATATTGCAGAAGTAGGTGCATGCTGTGTTCATATCGTATAACTGGAATAACTAGAAATATCGTATGACTGAATATAAATTATCCTTACTGAATTTTTCTGTAACTAACTCACTAAACTTTTATTACCTTTACAAAGCACTATTATAGAAAAATGTAAACGATTAACTTAAAGAATTAATGTCATTAATAATTTATGAATACCACAAAATATTATCTAAGCATAGGTGTTCATCTTCATGTAATATTTTTTCTCTGACCCTAAAGTGGTCTCCAGGTTAGTTTCCCTTGTGGGTTAATGAGTTGTTTAAGCAATATGCAGCAGATATATCAGCAGCTGTAAACAGGAATATCAGAGTTGTAGTTTTGAATATTGCTAGAGTTTTACTCCAGCTTGATAGTATGATTAGCAGGACCATAGACTGTAAAGAGAGATAGGCTTTTAGCTGAGACTTGAAAATGTGAATGAATTCTTGACTCTTAGTAAACACAGGCCACCAGTTGAACATTTAAGCAAGCTGTCTTTTTTCCAGCAGCAAGATGCAGTTGATGGGAGTGACAGGAGATTAGATGTACTGTATATTTAAACTTGTTTTAATATCTGATGCTGTAAATTCTGCATATTTGTTTCCAAATGAACTCTATGACCAGAAGCTGCAATTACCTGATCCCTGGAGAGGGATAAGTTAGTTGATCTGTAAAGCTTGCAATGATTTTCAAATTTCAGTAGTCTTTGTCATTTGGTTAGGCTGTGTGTATTAGAATACTCAGCAGTAAATGCAGTTTACAATTTTACAGGATGTGTCGGCAGGCTTAAGCAGAACTTGGAGGCCACTGACTCTATCAGAGCTTCATCCGTGTGTCAGAACCATGAGTAGTTCAGATACTGACCAATACTTACTCCCTGTCGTACTATCAGACTTAGTTTTGAGTTGAAATCTCATCGTCATGTAAGTATATTGCTTGAGGGTTTATGAATTCATAATGCTTCAAAAGTTCTGGACTCGATACGTTTATAAAATGTACTCCTTGAAGGTAGGTTTTGCTTATACATCCTTCTGTTTTAGAGCAAACTTTTTTTTTCTGTTTTATAGGCAGGTTTAGATTTTCAGTAGGATTTAGTGCCAGTCAGGACTTAACACTTCAAGTGAGACTGGTGTTGTTTTGCTATATTGGAAATACAATAGGTAAATGAGAGATTGTAGTCAGAAAAATTTGTTGAAAGCTTCTTGAGAAACTCCCTTTGCAAAGGATTGTGTGTTTTACCATCAAATATAGGTACTCCTTCAGGTTTATTAATTTTAACATAATTTGTGTTGGTAAGACCTTGAGGCACATTTCATTGACATGTTGTCACTATAACATGACTAGTGAATTGAAGCTTGCTTTCGGGGACTTGCTTCCACATCTTTTCAACCACACTATCTAAAAGTACCGGTATTTGTTGACAAAAATATTTTGTCATTTTCAGGTGTGAAGATTAAGTTGATATTCTAGAAATATATGTAGAGCAATGTATTGAAAACTTTGTATTTAAAGATGGTATATTTTGTATTCCTAGTGTAAAGTATAGCATATGTATTTTTTTTTTTCCCACTGTAATTGCCATATATATGAAGTATACCACATATTTTTTGCAATGTAATTGCTTTATATATGGAAGATAATTGGTGATGTTTGATTAACTTTTTTTTTTATATTTCAGCTGTAGATGAGGTGTTGAGCCCCTGATCATCATCATTTGAATTACTGACACCGCACAGACATTACTACAAACATTTCCATCTTCACAAAAAGTATGTGAACATAGAATGTTATGATTTTAAAGTGTGTGATAGCACTACTTGTGAAAATTGCATAATTTTATTTTTATTTTTATATTGAGTGCCTGTATTTTCCTTCAACTTCCTGTAGTTGTGACCATGGCTTAAGAATACAAATAGCAGCCAACAATTGAGTATTGGATAGTTTTCTGTGATAGCTAAAGCACAATGATAAGAGGTGTTGTCATTAGTCCATATGTTATAGGATTATAAAAGTAGTTTTCCAGTATTAGGCAACCATTTTGTTTCTTTTTAAGTAAACTTAAAAAAACAGCAAACACAGCTTTGATTATGCTGTCCATATTCTGATGACTTTTTTATCTCCAATTTGGGGGTAATTAAGTGAGATCATATCAGCTGTGCTTGTTCCACTTTTACCAACATATGCTAGTAACAAAACATACATGTACACGCACTTCATCTCAGGGTATCTATCAGAAAGAGGACAGTTGATTAATCCAACTTCAGACACGAAGCAACTGTGCTCATGTAAAGAAGACTGGCACACTGCTTTTCACTAATGTAATTTTTAACATTCCATTAGTCTTCAGGTGGAAAACTGTGAGTTGTATACCTACTCAATATACAAGACTCAGATACAACTGTCAGCCATTTGAAGAGAACACTATTTGTGTTTTTTTTTGTTTTTGTTTTTTTTCTTTTTAACTTTTCTCTGACATACACATGGAT
>BDMR012750470.1:0-10073 GCA_002091895.1 Caridina multidentata
AGTATATTTTAATAGCTGACCGATATGTTATTTTTATACTGTACTTGTATACATATATGTATGTTTTTGACGCCCCTGGGACAAACAGATTAAATTGATCAAACTTAGTATTCTGATAGTGACTGCTTTTCAGAATTGAGTAAACTGAGTACTTACTATTAAGTTTTTTCCTGAAATGACTACGTGAATTGTGCCATGATTCACTTCCAAGGCCTTCTTCATGTATCATATAGTGACACTGTACAATGATCAACGAAAATACTGTTTAGAATTAAATAACATGGAATAACAGACAATTCTATTAGTTATTTAAAACATTAAATTACTGTTATAAACATTTTATGGTTAATATTTCTTTGGTAAAAGCAGTTGGGTAATAAGGTAATTTTAGATGATTTAGCTAGAGGAATAACAAGCTTATTTCTGATTACATATGGTTTTGGATGCTAGATTCTTGGGTGGTTGAGGTTAAGGTACTTAAAATTTAGAAATGTATGTGTGATTTTTTGTTTTATTTGAAAGACACTGCTCACGACAGCTTGTAACATGTTTGCCATATTAGCCTGGCAAAAGAATAACAAATTATTGAGATTGTTACACCTTTATTTATGTGAAGATAGATTGTATTTTTAGAGATTGTAAATAAAAAGAATGTTCCTGTTACAGAAATGAGTTCTGTTAAGCACTAACTTTCTTATTTACCAGATTTATCCTAGACTTTGAAATACTAGAATTTTTTTCCCTGCTTTTGCATTGCTGTTTTTCTTACAGAATGATTTGTGATGATTTATTGAAGGTATCATATAATTTGGAAATAAATGCTTAGGTCGTTTTCCCATTTTGCTCATCCATGTAAGCTCTGCCAAGCCTTGCAGAATACAAAGGCAAATGAAATTTGAGCATAATTTGCAACTGACCCTTGTGATTATCGGTAACACAAATACCAATTACAAGCAGTGGAGAAATGGATATTGGTAGCAGCCAATAGCAGGGTGTTTGAACCCCAGTGTGTGCCCTAACTCTCCTGGCAAGCATGAACAAGGCTTCTGGTATGGACCTCTAATGCTTCCCATTTTGTTTGAGTCACAGGCATGATATCCTATAATTGGACAGGAGAGTGAGAGGTGAACAAACAGAATGCGATTGCAATTAAACAATTTTGGGGGGGATTTGAGAGGTCTATTTTTCTGTTGCCAGACCTATTTTGTCTGTCTGTCCAATGAAATTATGTAAGAGTAATGACATTTCAAGGAGTAGAATCCAGCTTAGTAAAAAATTTTTCATTGAACTATAATATGAATAATAATAAGGTCTTTGGGTATTAAAACATCTAAATTAATGAATATTTAGAATATTATGAAGAAAAATGTGTGTGTTAACAGTTGTTGTCCAGCACTTCAAGGAAGACAGCAGCTTCAGTTACCTGAAGTGTACTGAAGTGAATAACTGTGATACATTATAGTTATTCATGAAATCAAAGATAATGTTAAAAATCCAAAGATGTACATCATGATTGTTTTACTAGGAAACTTCTTCAGAACTAAAGAACATAGATAACCTGCTTTATATCAGACACCTAATGGCCAATAAAACTTCTATGCAAGGATAGGAGAGTTTTATCACAAGTCTCTGAAACTCTCATACTAACATTATGAAGATTTGAGTCTTCTTGATGTTATGAAATCTTGGAAAAGAGCCCTATGAGGAGTGTTTAGTACCATAATAAAGGAGTCTGCAAAATTTTAGTAGAGAACAAAGATTTGCTGAATCAGGGTTAAATAAAGGACATGACAAAGTACTAGAAGTTTCGGGTGGATGTAGAAGATTCCAAAGGCTATCTTCATGTATAGGATAAGTATTTATAGTGCTTCTACAGGCTTATAATTTTTAGCCAGGACTGTATCTGACTAAAGAGGCATATCCTTTTAACATTTTAAAAAAATATATATATTTCTGATGTAGAAAGTGTGAATTTCACTAAATCAGCTACAAATAGTGAGTGGCAAGAGAAAAGCAGTTTGGATAGTAAGCTGCAAAAGATCACCATCTTACTTTTGGACAAAGGTAATTCTAGAATGTCTGTGAGGATCAGGGAGGATCTTAAAAGAGGGCCTAGGTGTCTGTTGATGAAAAGCTATCACAATATCTTAGAACACAGAAGCATGTTGGCATTTGCCAAATTCTCATTGACTGTCACCAATATTCACCACCTCTTTATTAGGACTGTATTTTATTTACTATTTCTTGGTCATCAAGTTGTGCTTGGCAGAGCTAGTGAAACAATGCTTTACCGATGGGCAAAATGAGTGAAGCCAACATAAAATCCCAGTTTATTTAAATTGTTAATCAGTGAAATCCCAAATTGTATGATGCATTGCATGATTTATATATTCAATTTATTTTAATATTTTAGTATTGTGCATGTCAAATGCAGTCCCCTTACAGTGACAGTCATATATTGTTTACTATCATAATGTTTCTATACAATTTTGCTAGAAGCTGTTCAAAATGGAAAAAGGAAAATCTCAGTAATTTTTTCTTTCTGAGAGTTTTGTTTATTTTAAATTTTGATCACTTGTTAAAAACAGTAAGACATAACGAGTCATATTAAGATAGTCAAGTGAAACCATAGTGGAGTACAAAATTAACTTACATATAGTATATCATTGGCTTAAATCTGACTTATAGGGTTCTGATTGTCATTATAATCAAAATCAAAAGAAACAAAAATTAAAAGTAATTTGTTTACAGAATTTATCAAGTAAACTGCACTGTTTGGTGACAGTATTTATCAAGAAACAAGTTTCAGTGGTGATAGATTTTTTCACATTTATGTAAATATCCACACTACCAGTGATCCTTGAATTCTTGTTGAATTCTCTTTAGCAGTAGTCTCTATGTTACTCACTGTGTTGCAGTTATTAATGTGTTTGAAATGCCAAAGTTTACAAATGGATCTTTTTAATGTTAAATGGATTAAAGTCAAGACTGCATAGACTTGAATTTAGATTACTTCAGAAATTTTTCTTTGGCAGAAGTCCAATTAAACTATGGACATTCATCTGTACTCTTAGCTATATGTGCCTCTTGGGTAATTTTTTTTACATTAAAGCAACTTTATCCATTTGGCATTGATTTATCCACACTTTTCATATGAAAAGTCACTATATTTTAGTGTTACATTTTTCAGTTTTGGCTTCATGTCAGTTTGATAATCTGCTTTTCATAGATATTGAGCCAATTTCACTGTCATTGATATTTGTTTAAAGTCACACAAAAGATCTGTCATTTCTATTGATTTTGTATGGGAAGGAAGTCTCATCAGTTTGTATCTTAGCAAATGGTTACTGACATATGTGAAATTGGCTGCATGTTTCCTCTTAGTCACTAATCTTCTGTATTGGCCTTGTTTGGACTTGAGTATTGTAATGCAAGCATAACTTATAGCATTTCTGATTTTAAAGCATTGTTATACTTTGTTGTAGAAATTTAATTAGATTTGACATTCTTTCAATTGTATTTTCATGTTCAGTGAGTTTGGGCATAGGTGGTGGCTCACTGGTATTACTTCTTTCTTCAGGCACACTCATTTCCATCATTATTCACCTGTATATTTGGACACTTCAGACTCAAAAATGACTTATTAGTAGTTCAAAGGAGGTGCAAGTAATATCTGCTCAAGATTGCATTTTAATTTATTTAGATGCTGTAGTATGGATATAATACTTATTGTCAGTATGTTAATGCATAAAATTGTGCTAAACCTTGCATTGAAGAATTATAAAGGTTATTGTGTATACACTGTCTTTTGATATACTCCTCAAAACTATTTACTATCGCCAATGAAGCTATTCATTCATTTTAAATTAATTTTTTACAATATCTCTCAAATAGTCTAATTACTGTTTTTCATTGCTCAGTTCAATGTATTTTCTGTTACATTGAAATTCACAGTAATTTGATGTGGTGTATTATACAGTATATAGCTCCAGTTGGCCAAGACAGTATTTTCAGTTCAAGTATGCTATTAATTTTTCATTACAAAAGCCTGTCTAGTAAGATCCATGAATGTGACCCATTATGTAAGTCACAGCACTTTTCAGTTGAATATATACCCATATACAGCTTAGTACATTAAAAGTTTCTTGAAGTGGCAATTGAAAAAATATTGCAGACTGTTGCACTACCCAAGGCAGTAGCCAAATGCTGCCATATGGTTGATTTAGGTCTGTAGTCTTATCATGCCTTCATCCTCCTCTTTATTTTCTTGAGTTTCTTCTGATTAAGAGTATTGGTTTATAGCATATTTTAACTGTATTTACTTTGTAAAAACAAAGGTTTGGTAATGATAAAGATGAATGATATTTGATGTTTGTCCTACCATTATGGTTTTTAGGAGCAATATCCTCAGACAACAGATTATGTAATCTCCATATGTGTGTAAACCATTACTTTTATGTTTAAATATTGTAACACTGTCCCTTTGGGTAATTACAGATTACAACTTTTCTCCAAGGCACCCCGGCCAGTTAGGTGAGAATAACAGGAAGTTCTGTATTTTTGTTTTGTTCCTTTTTCTCTTTTAGTTTGATGCTAAAAAAGAAGAAAAAAAGTACCCTGTACCCATTTTATCTTGAAAATCTTGAAATTTCTCTTAATGTTCCATAATGAGCTTTGTTTACTATGTAGCATTTACTTCCGTCTTTAGGCTGTGTCTAGTTTACTTAGCATCACAGTTAATTAATATAAAAGTATCATTATCTGCTTATCGGTAGCTTTCCATTGCAAAGCGTGAATTAAATGTATTACACATGGTGGCTGTCTTTTCCTATCAAATAAATATCTGGATTATGTGAAAAATACACTTTGGGATTGTATAATTGGAAAATTGAAAATTGCTCTGATTTCTGCATATACAACATTTCTTGTGTTTGTACTGTCTTCTAACTGGTCTGCTTAACTATGCTCATTTGAAAGATGTCACTCTGGTCAATGCAAACTAACTTTCTGAGCATGATGCTTCATGGTATCTTTAATCATTCTGGTTGTCTTGAGTGGAATAAGTTTAGAAATGTTGGTGTTCAAATAAAGGTAAAAGCTGTTTAATAAGGTATGGTGTCTGGCTTCTTTTGGTTATCCATCATAAGAGTCATTGCCCCTTTACCTAATGTCAGAACAGGCTGCTCGTGAATTATTTTGAAAGCAGGATATTTGGTATTCTTACTTCCATAGATGCTCTTTGCACCTGATCGACTGAATGTTGGTTTGTGGGTTTTTGAAATATAAAGATAAGTAAACAGACACAAAGGCTGGCCACTGTCTGAAATTGAAATATAAGCACTTTCTAAATTTTGAAATGCTTGTAAGAGTCGGTATTGGATTTCCAGAGCTTCAAGAGTAAATTTTTTTTTTTTTTTTTTTTCGAAACCCAGTCTTCATTCAACCTATCATAACTATATTTGAGGCATGATGGAAACTAGCAGCTCTTTCTGGCCAAAGAGAACTTGAGTACTCAGGTTAGTTCAATAAACTGGTTAAAGCAAGAAAGAAAAGAGTCAGGACATTGGATATTATGCATAGCACATTTGCATATGGATTTATTAAACATTTGAGAATTTGTAATATTTAAGTATTGTGCAAGAGTATTAAGAGTCAAAATTGAGTTAGGCTTGAAAAAAAAAATATTGGTCATTATGAAGATAATCTGAACCAAAGTTATAGAGTTCTAGTGTCTGCTTTATTTGTAAAAATAAAAAAGTAAATTAATAAATAAATAGAAAGAAAGGTACTTCCAGCTCTTAGACTGTAAATGGAGAAGATTTGGTCTCTCTGGATTGCTACAGTATATATTGTGTCACTTTCATTATGAATGGTAAGTGGCAAGAAATAGTATCTACAACAAAATTTATTGCAACCTTTCTCCTGTGACATAGTTACACTGTGCATATTAAAGCTTTAGGATTAGTAGAAAGCTTTGAAGCGTTTAATTCTTTTCTTTCAGCAGTGAAATTTCAAGGCACAGTCACATGAACCTCAAAAACATATGCTCTGAGTATTAGAAGATAAAGAGGAATAAAAATTAGAAACCAAATATAGGACATTTACTCGGGTCATGTGTTATTATGTTTGCTGTGCTATTTGACAACCATCAGTATGGAGACTTGATAAATTCATGGATATTGTCAAACAATAAAAAGATTATTGTTTGCACATACATTTGTGGTAAAGTATATATATTTTAATATGCAGTAAAAAAGATTATTGCTTGCACATACATATATGGTAAAGTATATATATTTTAATATGCAGTACTGTAGCATATACGGTGTGTAGAAGCACACATGTAAGGTTGAACTTTTTTCCTTGAGGAAAACTGCTGTGTGTATTACATTGTTACAAAAGGTAATTTATGCAAGTTTATATGAATTTTGCATTGGCTGTATGTAACTTAAGTTTTGCTTGCATGCCTCTATGCATATTCTAGTTTACTAAAGTTTAGATAGCTGTGTTATAACTATTATTATAGCTTGTTCATAGATTGTTTCCTTTAAGCTCATGACACATTAAGGATGTAGACTAATTGTTGGAGCTATGTTTGTGTATGCTGATAACTGCATTGTACTTGTTGGCTTCTTAAAAATCACTGCATGCTGTAATTATGTTTGTTGCCTGGGATTTGTAAACACCATGCATATTAGTAGTAAAAGTGTTTAACGTTTATCAGGTGATTGATTTTTGTAATCAGATGTGTTTGCAGATATAGGAATGATTGTTAGATTTAAATACAAATGATTTAAGGCATGGAAAATTAGTATGATTTTTTGTAAAGATTTGTTGCTGAAGTGGAAGGTAAAAAACCATTTTAAGCCGATTTGATTACTTGACATATCAGGTATATAGTATTACTTGTCAAAAGGCAAAGTTTTTAATATGTGAAATCATTTAAATATTTCCAATCTATTCGTTAGAAATTTCTAGGTTTTTTTATGATTATTCTTCTCTTTGTAGTGTTATAAAGATTTTTTTTTTCTTTCTGTATTATCAAATGTTTAGCAAGGAAAACTGTGTAGGCAAAATTAATGATGTGTTACACTTGTATCCTAGGTGTCCACCACTTTTGTACAATGTCTCTCATCCTGTTGATCTACAATAAGACCAGAAAATTAATTCCCACAGAAGCCTTATTTTAAAACTAAACTCGTAATTATTTTCTCTGTGAGTATAGAACCTGTATCACAGGGAGAGAGTGGACAAAGTAGACAGCATTTACTAAGATGACTAAGCATCTTGCACTTCAATGGTAACTCCAGAACGCAATACAAACAAAGCAGTTCCAGCTGCTGCCACCAGTTTGGTTAAAATTTCGTGATGCCTTACTAATTACAATTAAATCATATATGGTATGTAAATACTTTTGCTTACCTTATTTGTAATTATGTTATAATTGCAACCAATTTTTTTGGTTAGTTAGGGTGCTTTGGTATGTCAGATATGTACCAAGCATGTGTTCTGAGCTGTAATGCAGTTGTAGAGATGCTATTACTTTTCATATTTGTCTACCACTACCTACTTGAATCAAGTGGACCACAGTAATCAAGGTTTAGGTTATTATCCACTGTGACCATATTCTTATGGTATAGGTTCATCATTTGCTGTCAGAGAGCGTAATAGATTTTTTGAAATTCACAATACAAATACTTTTATGAGTCATACACTCATAAAAGAAGTGTGTAATTTCCTCAAAAGTCAAGCAAGACTTGGGACTTGGGGAGGCAAGAGGTTTGTGGCAGTACCTAAGTTAAGCGCTTCCCTCCATCATTCCTTTCTGTAGTCTCTGGACGGAACTTTGGTCATTTCTCCTCCTTCATTGATAGTGAAGGTTTTTATAGATGCATCAAAATTGGGAAGGGACTGTATGCTTTGAGGTGATCGAGGCTCTTGTGCTCTTCACAGTTCATTTAATATAGATATTGAAGGAATAAGTTTTGGCACTGACTGCACTCAGGAATATCCTTCTGGAAAAGGGCTTTCTTTTCAAAAGCGAAATTCAAGGTTTTCTTGGTGTTTCCCAAGAAAGTGCTCACTTTGGTGTGTGTTTTCTGAAAAGCCCTGAATAAAGAACCCCGAGTTCAAAAGAGGAGTAATGTCAAACTTAGTAAATAGAAGTCTTGGCTCTTCATTGAGCACATGTAGTTCTTAATTTGCACATTTCAATGTGAGATTGCATAGGGCCTGTGACACCTAAAGCTTCCTCTGATCCAAAGAGTATCACTCAATGCAGTTGAACATCTCTGGTCTTTGAGCATATTGGCAGACGCTTGGTGGGACATCATCAGTGACTAACATAGAAGTAATCATTGTCCAGCTGTCATAAAATCAAAAGAATAATTGCCAGAACAGTTCATTCTATGTTGGCAGTTGAAGAAAATTAGATTGCATATTTTCTCAAAATTCTCAGAAAAGTAAACGATATGCTACAGAGAGGTCCTGCCAATTAACTGAAATTGTGTAAAGGAAGCATAAATGATGTAGTTAAAATACCAGCTCTGAAATAAGATGGACACTATTAAATGAATTGTCCCATGGTGGGACTCTAGATGCAAGAAGTATAAAAAGTCAGGAACAAAGCTGAAAAAAACTCTATTTTTAATCAGATGAAATGCAGACATCTAAGAGGCATAACTAAGAAAACGAACGTTGGTTCGAGATCATGAATATTTTGCTGGCTCGTGCAGACATCAGTGTAGTATAGCTTAAGGTAGAACAAAAGCAAACACAAATCTTCCCCAAACCAACATCATGTTAAAGTGTTATTTTGGTTGTAAATAACCCTAATGATGGTGCTATTGTATTTGTAGAGAATTTTTATGAGGGTGGTTGTTTCTAGAAGGCAGTACCTAGCACAGGATAATATTTCTTGTGCTAGGCCAAGAGAAGTCTTTGATTTAGACAGGGTACATCTCAACTCTCCATTTACTTTGGCACACCTTCAGAAGGCTTTGTCCAGCTGTAGGAACGTTGCCCTGAGATAAGATTCAATAGTTTTGTAAGCTCAGTCATTTAAGTGAAGTTCAATATAGATATATGCTTAGTCGTTTATGCAAATATTGTTAAATATGCTCCTTTTTGCTTTTAGTCCTATTTGGGAAACAGAAAAGTATTATACATTTTGAAAGCAAACAGTCATGATTCCGATTGCAGAGCCAAATAAAGACCCTGAGGGATTAAAAAATCTCCAGCCAATCACGTTGACCAGCTTGGACCAGCAGTTGGCAGGGTAACTGCTGTCTGTTTACTCTGTGTACTTCAGCTCACCCATTTCTTCCATCCATGATGATAGTCATTTGAGTAGCTATGCTAAACTTGGAGTTCCATAGAAAAACAAGGGGAGATGGACAGTTAACCCTCTTTGGTTGGCTCAGCCTCTAGATGGCCTTTTCTGAGTCTGAAAGTTTTTGTGCAAATATTTCAAGCAGGTTATGGTTACATGGGGTAAAATGCCAGAATTAGAAATAAACAATGGGAGTTCTCTGTTACTTTCTAGCGTCGATGGAAAACACGTTTCAATTTTGTATTGCAAGCACAAGACTTTGCACTGCTCCCCTTCCCTATTCCTCCCTCCCCTCAGAAAAGCTATGAGAAGCTTAAATGTGAACAGATTGAAGAGTTATTTGAAAATATTTATTTTGATATATTGTGAAATAAAGAAACTACTGTAGATGAAATGTCCAGTGAGAATTAAAGAAAGGAGGATGAGTGACATCTTGGCCTATTCTCCTCCCGCCCACACTTCTGTCAAACTCTGAAGAGAACTCTTCAAAAGGCTTAAGAAACAGGTATATTTTTTTGTTTTCATTATTTCTGGTAGTTGTGGACATCATGTCCCTTTTTATTTCCTTTTATTTGTGCAAAACACATATAATATCACTAAGCCATGAAACTCGGTTCAAAGAAGAATTCAGAAGACAGAGAAGGATGTTTTCTTTATATTCATTCATTTTTTCTTTATATTCATTCATTTTTTTTTACTCTTTGTTTTGTGTGTCATGTCCTGTATGCTACTGTACCTTTTT
>BDMR012750471.1:0-10076 GCA_002091895.1 Caridina multidentata
AAATCTCATGAGATTTATTCTTAGAGACATAAGCATACTAAAATTTGTAGGAATCCGTATTATTTTGCAGTTGCACTCCCCTTCAGTATTTGTTTAAACAATTAGGTTAGTGGCTTATCCCTACTAAGCAAACAGCATTCTGTAAATTAGTCAATATGCATTATGGAACTATAAAATTAAACAGATTTACTCTGTATTCTTATGAATTCAATTGTAGCAAAGCTAAGTACGGTATACCATGAGGCTGTTTTGACAAGCATGAAAAGTTCTTGATATTAATTAATTTTTTTATTTATTTATTTATTGATTTATTTATTGATTTATTTATTTACTTATATATTTATTTATTTTTAATAAGCTACATTGTTTAAAAACATGTATCACAGTTTTGTATATTTCATAAGTGTACTGAAGCCAAGTTTTGCTAAGAGGTTTTTAGAGCTAATTAAAGATTATACCAGGACATTATGTATTGCCTGGATAAATGTCTATTTTGAAATCCTCCTCAAAATTACAGGGTGCTTTCATATTTGTTATTTTTATATTGAGTTCTTGCATCACCAAATGTGGGAGGTTATTGTACCTCAGTGAGATTTTTCTGTTATTATATTGTAGTATGTGACTTTAAACCAAAAACCTTATTTCATCATGATGTATGCATGGCTGAGATTAAATGTTGATTTCCAAGTTGGAGTCTGTTGGCTCAAAGATGAGGTCTGGAATGAAGGTCAAGAATCCTTCATATATGAACTTTAGTGTTAGTGTGGTTAATATGGGAGTACTTTGTGACTGCATAATTGTTCCTCAACTTACAGAATATCTCATCTCCAAAATGAGACATAGATTATGTTGTGGTGAATTCTCAGTATGAAAATGTAAGATATTTACAGTTTTTTGTACTGCCTGTTTTGGGATTATATGAAGTTATTTTTTCACATGTTAATGACATGTCACTAGAGGTCCTCAGTTACTGCTGCTTCTCAAGTAGTTTTACTACATTGTAATTAATGTTAGTTGTAGCATTACCTTAATTTTCCCTTTTGTTTTTTTCTTGATTGATTCCAGCTTCATCTAAAATTTGAAATGACTTTAGGTTTCAGAATATTTCCAAATTTTTTCATGCAATTTAACCTTTATAAGCCTAAGCATCCATGGCATGCACTAGCAGATTCTGATTATAGAAGCTGTGCATGCATTCCATTTACAAAGTGTATTTCATTGCCTTATTATTCATTTCATATGAATATTATATTTATTCTAAAGAATAGTTCAACTGTGGTAAGGTAATTTTGGCTCGTCATATATTAAATGCTATATCTTTTGTGCTGTTGAAGTAGCTCATGGAATTCTTTCTGAGGTAGATATAGAAAAAGGAAACTATCACACTTGAAACTTTCTCATTCTTGCTAGCGATAGCTAGTTATGCATATTTTCCATACATTTTTTGATAGTGCGTCTGAACACTCCGTATGATTTAGACAAGTGTGTAACTTGCTTACATGTATAAATGGATTGTTGTTAGTTGTAAATTAGGTAGAATCTTGTTATAGTTGAAGATGTCCTGGGATTAAGCTGTGTTTTCCAGTCTGAACAGTAAGACAGGTCAGTAAGATCAGAGCTTATAGTCTTTAAAATCTGGAATGAATATAGTCTTTATCAATAGGAAAAATCAGTCAGTGGATGGATGGAATGGAGATGTGTGACAAAGTAGGTTGTTCTGTGCTGCAACCTTCAATTTTTGTTGTCTGTCATTGAAGCTTTTGTATGTACCAGTACTTGTAAGTACAAGGCAGCTTTGCAAAGTAATATTTTGTTGCCTTTAATGTTTTAGAGTGGAATATGATCCTTACTGGATTTTATGAATTGTTTATCAAATTGCTAGTAAGTATGGAAAGGTACTAAAGTTAGAAAAAAATTTGAATTCATACAACCCATCTCATAATGAAGTCATTATTTTCTTAAAATGTTATCAGTACCTGTAAAGACTCCTAAATTTTTCTGTGTGACAGGTTTCTGAGTGTATTAATTGCCTTAAATCTTATCTTTTGTCTCTACAGCTTTTGAGGCAAGTTCAGTGTGACTCTCAAATTTCCAGTTGCCTTTTGTTTGACATATTCATAAAGATGTTACGTAGGTGAGGAATTTGCCATAGCTCATAATTGTCTTTTTTTTTCACAGGGTCAAAGTTAGTTTAGTAGTGACATTTTTAATAATTGAAAGTAGTATAAAACTTGCTTCATTGTAATCTTTCCCTTACTGTAGTGCGATGAGTTATCGTGTAAGAAAGAGGCGTAACCAAAGTAGTGCCATAAGTATAGACTCCGTATCCGTAAGTAGCTAGAGTGTAGATTTGAGCAGTTATGCACTGCACCGTATATCAGTGTGTTATGCTTATGGATGCCAAATTCACAGGTCTCTTGTTCTTCACTCCATATGTGACTTTCTGATAAAAGTAAACAGCACACTGGTCTTGTATATATATGTGTTATATTTTTTACTCTCTGGCAGTACTTTGAGATATGAGAAGATGCAAGAGATCATTGACAGACTTATGTACATATCCTACTCCAGATTAATCCTTATAACACTGATGTTTGGGAAATGACACTCTGGAGAGTTCCAGGCTTTGATAAGACCTGGCCCCACATGGAAATTGATGCCAGCTTAGATGGTAACAAGTACAGTTTGAATAAATTTGAGACTAGTCATCATAGCTTTCTTAAACATTGCTGTGTTTGAATATGATGTTAATGTGCATCTGAGGATGTTTTAAAGACAGTCTTGAATCTTTTAGAACTGAAAACTTGGTGGATTTAAGATACTGTTTTATTCAGAATTAGGCACACTGATGTTCGTTTTACTAGAAATAATATTATGGGAAGAGTTTGTCATGAGTTGTAGAGGTTAAGGATTGACATTCTTTGCTGGAAGTGAGAAGGTTACTGTGAATGTGTACGTGGGCCATTTTTGTAAATATTTGACATCATTTACATTAATGCTTTACTTAAATTATGGAGAATTAAAATCTGTCAGCAAATGTTTTAAGCTCTTTTTTTTCACAGTGTTGTTTTTGAAAAATCAGTACCATAGACAATGCATATTTTTGAAATGGAAAAAATTAAAATATGTATGTAGACTTACCCAGAAAAAAGTAGATGACCATGGAAATAATTTTAAATGAGTACTGTACTTCATAATTTATGCTGCCAGCTCCTGCGTTATGAAAATGTCATATCCTAATATTGTGACAGTATTTTTAGGCAATAGAATCTAATCAGCATTCTGACCATATTAATAGTGGATACTTAGATGTGAAGTTTTAAGTTTGTAGTGATAGTAATACAAGTGTTTAACTGTAAATAATTTATATGCACTAAGATGTATATAATTTACACACACGGGTGCCAGTGTTTGCATTAAAAGGAACTTTTTGTGTGGTTTCAATGTTTAAAGAACTTGTGATGTGTGGCTTTCCCTAATATTTCTAAAACTACTTTACTAACAACAAACTAATGGATCATGCATGTCTGGCCATGAAAAAGTTGAGCACAGTGCCCTAACAAAATACAGATTACCTTGCATGACTAGCAGTGAACAAGTTGAGCACAGTGCTTCATTATATTACCATAGTACAGTACTTGCACTTCATGAAAGATGACGTTTTTTTATATATTGCACTTTAAAAATTTTTTATCTTATGGAAGTATGTTATTATGCATTATGAACATCAGTGCACATAGTTATTGATGCCCTTTCTTCCGTAAATTTTTTAGTAATTATTATTATTTTTTTCTTTTTGCTGTTGCAAGTTTGTGTATCTAAAACTTGATCAGAAGGTGAAATTTACCTTGTAATATGTCATTCAACTATTTTGCCATTAGAAATGAAGGGAAATTTATGCTGAAAAGCTTTAGAAACATAATATTGAGTTTTTACATTTGAATTTTCTCTTTTGCAAGGGAATTACCATGCTGCTTGATATGTATGCATTTGTAAATGAGCCAAATTTTAAATGTCATTAGCTCAATTTGTTTGGTTCCTATGTAGCATTCTGTCTTTCAAGAATATGATGAGAAAGAAAAGGAAAGTCTCAATTGTATAATTTTGTATAATTATGAAAAATTCATGTAGATGAATTGAAAATGTTACAGTGCTCTTCAAGAAAGCTGGTTTTCAATCTTTTCTTTATTTGTGGTATTTGGTAGTTCCAAAACCCACTAACGGTTGGTGCTCGTTTTAGTTTTCACTCATCATCTTCTGTGACCAGAGCCACATCTGTTGCCTCATGCTTATTTTTTTCTTCTTTGAGGCATGTGTGCACTTGTTGGAAGGTGTCTAAATGTAGTTAATTCACTATACTCTGAACATAGTCTCTTTAGAGGCAGAGCATCATGTCTTCTCTTGGAGGACCTTTTTGAGTTTATGATAAATATTTAAACTAGCTTAACATGGTACTCACATGCTGATCTTATATTTAATTTCTATTACATCTTAATTACTGCATTTAAAGGAGCTTTGGAGTATGTTTGGCTTAGTTAAAATCTCTGCTGCCTGGGATGTTAGAGGAATGGAGTACTCCTGTCCACATGAGAGCTTTAATATCTGTGAACTTCTTAATTACCATATTTACTTGGGCTTTTGAGCCTGTTTGATTTGATTATAAACATTCTACAGTTCTGAAGAATTCTTTTCTAAATATTATGTAGTACAGAAGTACACGCCAAGAACCTTTTGATTATCAGAAAACAATAATAATGTTGACATCCTATACTTTGGAGGTTAATGTAATGCTGCCTCTTGTGGATTTTATTACTGTCAGTTTTATCTACAAATTAGTGTACCTTTGGTTTGGATTAGTGTGAATGTTATAAATTTTGCATATCTTTATAAGAAAATTTTGAACATTGGTTTCATGGTTATACTCCAGTGCAAATAATATGGCAGTAGCTGATTGTAAGGGAACCTTGTTGTATTTTTTGAAATCATAAGTGTTAAATATACACTTTTTGCCATTGTATTTTCGCTTTATGACTGTCATAAATGTTAATGCAATGGAAAGTATGATGGCATTATGAGCAAGAACTTGAGGTTTGGAATCTTTCTGTTAGCAGGTTGAATAGTAATTAATTTATGAGTGCTTAAAGTGATAGATTATTGAATTTAGGGTATATTGTCTAGACTCTTGTATCTTGTACTTAGTTTTAATGAGTCATCTAACATCTTTCATGTATTCAAAGAGAACTTGATTGACTTTAAGACTTAAAGTCCATGAGCATCATGCACTCGAAACTGACATGATCTTCTTGAAAAAAGCAACCTGCTATTTTGTCAGTGACTTGGTTTTTCTTAGGTTACCTTTATTCAGGATTTTGATATGAAGCAAGGATTTTCATTACATGTATGAACACGTTTTGTTTAGCTTTTATGTATTTTCTTATATTTTTAATTTTGCGCGTGACTGAAGTATGTCTTTATCTGTACATAATTGTTCTTAATTAATGCCTATAAAAATAATGCAAAAGATGCAGTTCTTGAGCTGAAATATTACTAAGTGTAAATTTTTCTAGTGTGTAAGAATAAACTTCAAGAAAATTTGCTTGATATTATGGGAATGTTATGTATTACTTTGATGTAATATTTTTATCACCAAGTAGATTCTAATTATTTAATGTTCATGATTGGCAGTAAGATGATAAAGATTTCTTATTCTTTTGCAGATTTAGTGCAGATTTGGAACAGTTTGCAGATGAACTTTTAAAGAAAGCTGGAGTTTGAAGCCAGCCACCAGAATCTACTCTGAATATCATATGTTGAAAGTCTGACTGACAATATTTATGGGATTTTAATATGAGGAATTCCCTATATATGCATAACGTTCGCATGGCACTGGAACTATATAGGATAATGCATAAGTCTCCCCTCCTTAAAAAGTGTTGCTCTTTTTACATCATCCTGCATTATTTGTATATTTTGTGAAAGGCAGTGGCAACAGATTGATTATTTCTTCCACTTTTAATGACAATGTTCCAGTGTTAAGCATAATATAACTTGAGGAATGAATCCAATGCTTTTGTGCGGGTTATGCTAGTAACTTGAAAGCTTTAAGTTTATAACAAAGGAAACACTGCAAGCCTACCAGTATCACTTTAATTTATTTTCATGCTGCTTTCCTTTTGGTGTCACATGATTTTACTTTGAGCTATGCTTATGTTACAAATTAAGTTATCATATGAACATTTTGACATTAATGAACTGAAATCCTTAGTTTTGCCAGTATTTTGCCAATTTTTT
Organism: Caridina multidentata; assembly: GCA_002091895.1. Lineage (NCBI taxonomy): Eukaryota > Metazoa > Arthropoda > Malacostraca > Decapoda > Atyidae > Caridina > Caridina multidentata. The sequence goes on from BDMR012750471.1 coordinate 6,292, forward strand.
GTAACTCTAAAAAGCTGAAAAAGGGTAGAGATTTTGACAGGTACCAGTACTGCACTGGTATGACTCAATTTCTTTATTGGAAATTTACTGGTTTGAATTCATATTTAAATGATAGAATTTAACCATGTTAACACCTTAGGGGTTTTATAGGACTATTTTCCACATGACCTAGTCATTTATTGTGCTTACTGCCTTAGGGTTCAACTGTCAGTTCAGTTGTACTTATGTATTATATCAGTATGCCAGGTTAGCATTAGGTAATGAGATTTACCCTGCACTCTTCAACATCTCCCAGGAACTGTTGATTTTCTTCTGAGCTTATACATAACACAACTCGTAAATGTACTCTTCCTCTGTGGTGTTGTCTCATCTGTAGAACAGCAGCTCTACTCTATTCTCTGCATTGTGCATTCCACCTAAATAATAACTGACATCGCAGGAATAAACCAAAGAATTAACGCATTATGTGTCTTTTCTTCTCGTCAATTCCTTAAAATGTTCTTTTCAGACCGTGTTTCTAAGAATCTGAATTTTAGTGACATGATGCTTTTAGAAGTAGAGGACAGAGGTCATTTGATGGTACATAAGCTTTTATAATTTGAAGTTATTTGACCTGTACATACTGTATGTGAAAATGGCAAAGGCAAAGTATCTTTTCAAATTTATGTTGCTTATGGAATCTCTGCCCGAGTATTAAGCAAAACAAAGAATTTTTAGATAACACCCAATGAGATAATCCATTATTTTCAATCAGACAGACTAGAAAACAGCCAGCAGTGTTTTGCTTATGAACCCTAAAATTCTTAGTGTCCCACACAAAGTAAATCAATTGGAGATTGTTTCCTTCACAGAACAGTCTCATTCATGACATGAGTCCTCCCCCTGTGAAATCACCATCTATGGTATGTGTATCTTCAGTTTTCTCAAACTCTTTTTTTTCTTCTTCATTTAAAAATCATCTCTGTAGGATCTGTGTCCATGCCTGTTCTGACTTAGGGAGTTTATGCTCACTAATTATTCAATTCTAATATCTTTACAGACATACATTTGGTTTTGCCCCTCAATGCATGAACAGGCTAAATACCTACCAATTGGCAGTGGTGCTGATATATCCATCACTGTAAAACAACAATACTGTATTCTTAACATGCAAGATTATCAGATAAAATAAATTGAACCAATTTAATATTTTATGAGGGGGAAGCACATACAGTCCTTATATTTCAATACATACATGAACTTATTTTAAATTTATAGTAGTGGTATCTTACTCTCGCATCATGTTCACAGTAACTTCATACAAATTGTCATGCTGTACAGTGTTGTAGCACCAAGTGTGCAAAAGTTGTCAGATATTCAGTATAAGCTCGTAAAACCTTTCCTTCAGCATCATGAATTTGCATTGCCATTGCAGTTGTCTTGCTTTCTTTTTAGAATTATATTGATGTGATGATAGGCTATAATAATTTCATCAATAATAATTTATGAGTATGTATGTGGCACTAACTGATTTCATGTCAGCTTTCTTGGCATATGAGAGGCATTGGTCATACAAAGGAAAAATAAAAAAAGTCTTTAATACGACTTATATTTATTTTGGAGCTCTTTTGCAGGTCTCCATGTACTTGACTTCAATAGTTCACCTTTAAACCAAATACATTCATGCAATGAACCTGTTATAAAAGAGTAAACATGAATATGAACTCGAGATTGGAAAATATTCTTGACAATGCTGATGGTGATCTTTTAAAACTTGTAAAGAAAATTAGTTTATTACCCTGCAAAATCTTTTCAAAGCATTTTGCTGTACATGGTCTAGAAAAGACAACAGAGAAGCCAAATGTAATGCAAAATGAGAAAAGTTTCACAAGACCATAATCAAAGAATTTAATGAGCATCATTGTGATTTTTCTGTGTTGTGAAAAAAAAAAAACATTGAAAACTACTAATTTTAATGATCTTTATTTTTTTAATAATGTTTAAAAACAAACATAAATACTCCCATATTATTACTTATTTTGTTTTTTTGTTTTTTTTATGAATTTAGGGAGTTTGTATATGGTTTTTCAGATCATTAATTTTTCCATTAAAGACTGACAGACTCTCACAGAAACACTGATGCTCACCTAAGATTTAAGTTGGGAAAGGTGATCCCACTGAGATACATTTACCAATATGCCGGAGTGAACAACTGTCTGAGCTAACAGCAGCATCAACCATGAATTCAAACATAGTCTTAACTGGTTGGGTACACTAAGCCATGACGTTAGCATACCTGCAAATAACAGGATATTGTCCTCTGGTGTAGTACTAGTTACAGCTCTCCCTTGCATGGCAGCCTGATGCTCTTCTGAAATTTAAAGAATAATTAAAAAAGAATCATAAATATCTGAGTTACAGACTCATCGATATGATTTCAATCGCTCTGTGAAATCAGTGTATATTGTAACATATATTCAAATGGGTACAAGTACTCAGTCACGAAAATTAATATATATAAGAACATGTACAGTACTATGATTCAGTTATGTGTATGTTTAAAGGTCTGAATCCTATGAGGAGACTTGTCTAAAACATCACAAAAAAGGCCATATATTTTACCCACAGCATCAGGCCGGTCTATGGCTCTTTTTTCCAAGAAATGATTGAGAAACTGCTGTTTAAGACACCGTGTTGACTGTTAAGTGATGAGACTTATAAGTATCAGTACTTTGAACTGTCCCCGAGATTAAATAATTGACCTTGTCATTAATAATTATCATCAGTTTTCTTTTATATAGTAACCTGATTTGCTACTGAGATGTTCTAAGATTTACTTCATTACTCTTAAACCTTGAAATAAGTATTAAAATTTTTTGCTTTTGGCATATTACACTTTCTCTTGCTGACCTTTTTGTTACAGTTTTCTCACATAAGATCACTTAAAGGTTTAATTGAAGCTTCTACAATATCTGATTTATATTAACAATATTTGGCATATGCTGATGTGTAATTAAGATCTATGTTATTATTATAAAAGACTTTAAAGTCCTGAAAATGCTAAATGTCTGCGAGGCTAAAACAATTATTAAACCAGCCAGGTGATGCAGACAGTGCTAAATATGAATGTCAAGTTCTTCAGAGATCATCACTAATTTGTTATTAAAAAGATATCCAGTCATGTAAGTAAGACTGATAATGTATCAGTAGGAAATACCTTCTTAAAGTAATAAGATTATTAAATATCAGTGTATGAACTGACCTATTACAGTATTTTCTAACCCTATCCTCTACAAGAAACTTACCGTTTAGAACATGAACTCTCGCTGTAGCATTAGCCGATCCTGCAGGTAAGCATGTATAGTTTCCAGCATCTTCCACCGTTGCTTTTTGTATAAGAAGATGAGAGCGACTGACCTCCCCTGCTTCAGTTAATACAGTAACTCCTCCTCTTGCTGAATTATAATGCACTTCCTATAAGAGAAATACAAGATATCACTGATTTGATTTGTAAAGAACAGACAGATTACAACCCACAGCTATAGAGAAAGTTTCTGTAGCCACTTGTAGACTTAATTTGGCATTCAGTAAGGAATGATTACTGTATTATCTACTCTAGTATCATATTTTACTGTGTACATAAACAGCTTGAATGAACATGCAGAATCTTCAGAATAATTTGGAAAACAAGACATTTTAAAATTCACTAATCTTTCCCTCATGCAGCCAGATAAGGGAAAGGTTAGTGAATTTTAAAATGTCTTGTTTTCCAAATTATTCTGAAGATTCTGCATGTTCATTCAAGC
>BDMR012750472.1:0-10077 GCA_002091895.1 Caridina multidentata
TTAAAAGTTGTTCAGTGAATCGTAAAGAATGGAACCAATAGAAAATACAGATTTTCTCTGACTCTGAAGTAAATTCCTTACTGTCGTTTAAGAAAAAGGAAATGATGCCAAGAAAAAAAGAGGGAGAGAGAGAGGGAGAGAGAGAGAGAGAGAGAGAGAGAGAGAGAGAGAGAGAGAGAGAGAGAGATAATGATGTTTGACGGTAAAAGTAAAGCCAATTGATTATAAAGACGAGGGGTTAAGTCAGACACTAAATATTCAAGATGATCATCTGCATTGCAAACAGGCACTTAAACAGCAACCGAAGCATTATAAAATGAAGGAATTATTATGTTACATTGTCGACCTGGAGATTAATATGCAGATAAGCCACAGTGATGGGAATTTGCAACAATCTAATGGATATATATGTGAGTGATTTTGTGTCTGTGTTTAGTTTGGGCATCGAACCTCAGACATAAGGGAACCCCGAGCTATACCGTTAAATATTTAATGCACTGCATTGTTTCCAAATTAGAATTAATCATTTGTCTTTAACTCCATTTTTTTACTTATTTCTGTGAAACTGATTTGTTTCATTACTTTTCTACGCCTCTCTTTCATATGTTGTATTTTATATATATTCGTTTTCTCTTGCAGTTAGATGTTCTCAGTAATACACTGAGTTCTGAGGTACTGTAGTACGCCAAGGATAAATTAAACATATCTCATACGCATGAAGAGTACGCCAAGACCAAGATTCGAATGTTTGCAAGGGAGATTCAACCTTCTCTCATATTTTAGATAGCTTCAACATACTGTAAAAGAGAAGCAGAAATCTGAAATTCACCTCTCCCCATCACCATATCCAACTTGGCTTCAATGGTCTGTACCATGATTACAAAGTTCCCTTATATCCGTAGGCCTTTCAACTTATTCATTATGAGTCTGGCTACCACTGGAATATTAAATTAGTTGTGTATGGTGTCTTCCACAATACCGGTTCTCTTGAGTCATGTCACATACATCTTGAATGTCAAACTTTGATATTCTGTCGCTTTGAGTTTGGTTACTGACTTCTGCTGGTACTTTTTTTCTTCTTTGTTTCCTCAGCTGAAAATTATCGATTAACTCGGTAGTTCTCTTTCAAGACTGCCAATGCAGTATTTTTATATATTCACGTATTATCATTTTTCTTTCTCGGAAATCGAAAGACAAATCTTTAATTCTATCTGAAAGTTAGAAAGCGATGAGAAATGAGTTAGCTCTCATTTGTCTAAAATGAAATGGCAAATTGGCAAAGGAAGGTTGGCAAGAGAAGCAATAGTGACTGACTTCCTAATCTGAGTTATTGAATATCTACGAACAGATGATTTTATTGGCGTTTAAAATCTAATTTACATACATTTTACAGTTCAGTGAAAGCGATCACACATGACGGGATGCAAGGTTGTGGTTTCCGCAAGTTTTGATTGCATCTTTACAATTTCCATCTTGTTGAATTTACAAATTTACACATTTTTCTAGGGGTAAGTCCCAACAGAGATGACTCATAGAGACGTCCTTGCGTTCGCCCTTGTTGAATATTTGAGCAATGGTTTTGTCGTCGAAATGGTTATGGAGTCCTTTGAAAGGTTATTCAAGACACATTTCTATTTTTTGGACGCTTTAGCGGCTGCAGTTAACATGAGTCTTTGCGGCTGCTGCTGCTAATGCTGCTGCTACTACTACTACTATTACTGCTACTACTACTACTACCACTACTACTACTACTACTACTACTACTACTACTTTTAATATTTTTCTTGTGACATTTGGCATTTTTATTTAGGAGAACTCCCGTATTTCCCGTAGTGATAGTAGCATATGTAGCATTAGTTGTTGTAGTAGAAAAAGTATTGTTAAAATGATTTCATTCTTATGATTAGTATTAGCGTCGTTATATGGTCATTATTTTTTGCTCTTACCATAAATGTAACTCTATTTAGTATTCAGGGTTTAACCATGCTGCTTCCAATACGTATCATCATTATCACTATATATAATCTTTCAGGCATCAAAACACCTTCACCTAATTCCCTTTTACCTGATCTTGTGTGTTCTGTCCTGTTTATATACGATCTTAAGAATATCCTCGTTGCTATTATCAAATCGACTCCATTTCTAATATTTTCAACATGAATTCCTTAAGTTAACCGCTTAACCATTTTTTATGACAGAATAGCAGAGGAATGAAACATTTCCAAAAATTGACCAGTGTATTGAAAGTTCATGTTTCCAAAATTTTACAAACTTTGAAAAGTATCCACTGAAAACGTCTGGAACCAGGAACACAGTATTTATAACCTGCACTCATAACAAAAGAGGAGCAGAGTAGTATGATGGTTAAAGTAAAACAGATTGAAATGGCATATATCTTGCCAGGCCAGGGTTAGTTAAACTGTTGTCTTTTTTGTTATACTTTAGTTTGCCACACAGAACAGGCCTTGTCTGGTGTCCATGCACTTAAAACCAGTCTTGCATGTAAACAACTGCACATTTAAATCAGAACTTCTTATAAAGGACTAATCGTTAATGATTATGATTATGAGAGTGCTTTCTGCATAAAAGGGCTTGGATTCACCAGGGTATTTTAGACAGGATTTTCTATCAGAAACCATCTTTTATGCAAAGATGCTGGAATCTTAAACCACAGAGCAGATTTTGCTGGCACTGTCACTGCTGAACTTAATAGGTAATTAAAAGAGCCATTTTCATATCTGTACAATCTTCAACAATGACTGGAATTGTTAAGGAATTTCGCTGTTCTGAAGTATTTTTGTTCCGTCTGTATTGTTGTTTTATATCAAGTCAGTCAGGCTGACCTTGAAGCCGTAATTTGATGGTTAGATGAAAATTATATCTCAGGTGGCTTGCTAAGAGGCGTAGAATCTTTAGATTGAATATTCTGACTTCTACGAGCTTAATTTAGTTCCCCATATAATTATGGCTTTTAATTTCCTGATTATTGTAACTGGAAAGAAAACCATCAGACTAGCTGTTCTCATCAAAGTTTACTTGTTTACGAGCCATTGATGTTCTGCTGTCTTGAATATAACTTCGATACATTGCCATCAATCAATCGTAGATTATGTTATGTCTGAGAAAGCAGAATCCTTACTAGTAAAAATTGACACTTAAGTCTTGTCGGTGATCACTGCTTATCTAGGTTACTTTGTGGTGGTGACTGTGATGAGCAATACTGTACCCTTATCGTTGGTAGGATTCACTGAGGGAAGTACTCGATTTCGCATTAGACACCGCAGGCAGCGTGCCTAAGGACTAAGGAATCTTTAGGGGTTATAAAGAATGGAAAAATTAATACAAAAATTAGAAAAAGGAAAATTACTGGGTCATATTTATAGATATAAAGAGGACATTGAAACTGCAATGCTGGGCAATGAAAACTTCAACATTACTTTTCAGAAACGTATTCCCAAATATTTCAGGCATTTCCCAAGAAGGTATCTTTCTTTGGCTTCTCTTTTAGTAAGGTCATTAGTAACATCCCTCAAGTTCATGTTACGAATAATGTCTTTATCGGTATATAGTAAAGCTAGTGACTTCAGGTGATCTTAGCTTGAACATCAACTCCTCTTTCTAACCATTTCGGAGTGAAAGTGTCTAGGGCCTACAGGAACCAAATTCCGAGCCTGAGAGTTTTCACATAGCTCATTCTTTAAAGGCCGAATCCTCAAATTCACTCTTTATTTCTAGTAGTCAGGGTCGGTGTAAAAAATTCTTATGAGTAGCTGTAACATTTCTTTTCAATTAACTGCTTTAAGTTTTCAGTCCGTGCAGAGTTTGTAAATCCTGGCTCAGTGTTTCTTATGGCACTTCCATAAATCTAGGCATTAACTTGAATTTTCCATTTGTTACAGGTGGATCAGAGGGATTGTAGTAGGTGGACTCCATTTTCTAGTTTACCTGTTCTCCACTCTCCTCATGCTGATTGCGATGACTATGAACATCTACCTAATCATCTCTATGGCCTTTGGATCAGCGATTGGAAAGATAGCTGTGCTGTATTTGAAGCAGAAGCTTCAGAAGTCACACTAGTGATGTCACATCAAAATATCTTTAAATGAGATCGTGTTATTCAGTAGAATAATAGATGTCTTCTATAATATTTTATTTAGTAGCTCTTTTGACAATCCTTTGCAGCAACTCTTTTAATTGAATAACAGATATCTTTTGTGATATTCAGGAATAAACTTCTGCAGTGAAGTCCTTTCGTTTAGTGGGTTAACTATATTTTGTTGTATTTTAGGAGTAGTGAAAGGAAAGGTGTTTGCGTTGCCAACACGCCTGGGGCAAACTTTCACTGTGTGTGGAAAAGGTTGTATGTTAAAAGCAGCAACAAGTGTTTAAGTATTTAAATGGCAAAGTTGCCTGTTTGTGAATCTTGCTGTGTATAATAAAGCTTTTCATATATAGCTTCTGTCACTTCCAACGTTACCGTCTGTGAAGGTGCGAGACCTGTAAAATGGCAGCGTTGGAAGTGCCTCGAGCTGTACCTCAGATGTGGTTCTGCTGCCTATATCTTTTTCGTTTCTTTTTCTTTGTCTGTTTATCATTTAGTATGTAGCTTTATGTATTCCTTTTGAATGTGTAAAGGAAGTACTGTACCATGGTTACATTAATTAATTGAAATATGTTTTCGTGAGTTCTCAGTATAATGTCTACTTTTTAAAAAGGTTTTGCCTTAGTGCAAAAAGTTTACATACCTCTTTAATCGTCAGATTGAAGATAGTATATTATCCATGTTTTAGGAGAAAGTTATTTTTTTTACTGAGTTTTTTTAATTGCAGCAGCTCTGTTATTTGAATAACAGATATCATTTGTGATATTTAAGGATAAACTTTTGCAGTGAAGTCCTATAGTTTAGTGGGTTAACAGATATATTTTATTGTATTTTAGGAATAATGAAAGGAAATTTGTTCACGTTGCCAACAAGCTTGGGGCAAACTTTCAGTGTCTGGAAAAAGTTATATGTTAATGGCAGCATCAAGAGTTAAGTATTTGATATAAAGGCAGAGTTACCTGTTAGTGAATCTTGCTGTTTATAATAAAACTTTTTATATACAGTTTCTGTCACTTCCAGCGGTAGCGTTGGAAGTGCCTCGACCTGTACCTCGGTTGTGGTTCTGCTGCCCATTTCTTTTCCTTTTTCTTTTGATCTGCATTCAGAAGATGATTTATCCTAAAGAAGGAATATCAAACGGAAGTTAATGTAAAACCCATTAGTTTGTTCATAATTTAGGATGTAACTTTATGTATTCCTTCTGAATGTATAAAGGAAGTACAGTACCTTAGTTACAAGTTCTCAGTATGTTGTTTAGTTTTTAGAAAGGGTTTGCCTTAGTGCGCAAAATTATACATACCTCTTTAATCGTCAGTGATAAAGCATTATAGTATATTATCCATATTTTAGGAGAAAGGTATTTTTTATACTGAAATACCAATAAATAACCACAGTTCAAAATCTTGTGCTTTGAATTCGTTGAAGTTACCATATTGTTTTACTACTTTTCCTTGTACGTAAAATCTTGTTGCTTCAGTCAGCCCAGATATTCACCTTTTTTCATTTTACCTGACTACTAAGTTCTAATGCCTTTAGTACTACAGTGCATAAATTATCGTTGCAGGAGTTTCCCTCTTATGCATCCAAGCAAGAAAATGGCAGTGTATTCAACACTGATCTATTTCCTATGAAAGCTTGTACGGATCCTCACAAACTCCCTTCTAACTGAGAAGACTAAGCAGTAGAGAGGATTACCAAAAGGCATTGTATTATATATGTTACACGTACCTGTGCAAAAAAGTTAAATATTAATAAGGAACGTAAAAATGTGTGCATAATAATTTCATGTTGAAATCCAGAAAGACTTTCATGCCTTCGGATATAACACGACAAGTGAAAAATACAATGCTGTAACAATGTATTACATTTCAAATATTATTCTATTTATGTATTTAACCGATTGTTTATGTATGGATGGATGTATTTGTTTATTTTATTTTATTATTTACTTACTTATTTTTATTTCCTATTTGGTTTTGCAAGAAAGCTATTTTACTTTTACATGAGGTGTTTAGTCTAAAACCAACACCCTCTTTGTTTCTTAATATACTTCTTGAGAAATTGATATATTGTTACCTTAACTTATTCTTCAGACAAGAATACAGTTCCCATTGTATAGTGAATAAAATGGATAGTCACAGATGCCACGAAATGACTATGTATTACGCAGGAGGTCTTCATGTGAGTCAAGGCCAAATAGACAGCGCGAATACAGAAACTAGTTAGCAAATATTAAAAAAAGATAAACGTTGATTCATAAGAAATAGTAAGACTGTGTATACCCTCCTTATGGTTTACTAAAACTCGTAAATAAATTGTGTTTATTTTTTTACGTTGTTGACAATGAAAACAAAAGAGAACAAAATCAAGTATTTTGGGAACGTTGGTAGTAAATGGCAACTGTGGATGTTACGAGGATAATGTTCATGAGATTAAATATCCTCCTAGAGTGCACTGGGTAGTGACCAGAGCCAGTCATACACCTGCAGACTGGGAATCAGAGAAGCAATAGAAAATCATACTAATTATAATTGGTTGCAACTATAAGAGATACAAGGTAAGAAAATTCACCTTCAGTATTTAACAGCTACAATATTAAGCATACATACATAACTACTAGAAGACGGGGAACCACAAGCATTTCTCTTTCCCGTGATAACAAATAGGTTAGTACATACATACATGTGCGAAAACTCTAGGATCAGACTACATAGATTACCAAGGGTAATCCAGGACCTGGTGTCCCGCTCTTTACTGGATTACCCTTGCTGATCTATGTTAGAATCTGATACTAGAGTTTTCGCACATAAATATGATCACGTGTTGTACTTTTTCGTAATATACAAACATACATACATATGTATGTTTAGATTTAGGGAGTTAGATTTTTCGTCACTTGAGGCCAGAAGAGAGCGAGCGAATATTATAGCTGTGTTCAGGTTTCTGAATGGTTGTGATAAAGTTAATATGGATATATTTTTTGACTTGGGAGGGGCTAGTACTAGACGGCATTTCACTGAATCTCAGGAAAAAGTCCACTGCACGGGTATATGGAAATATGTTTTAGTCTAAGAATTATAGATGAATGGAATGGTTTGGATAACAGAGTAGTGACTGCTAGAAGCAATATATATGTTTTAAGGAAGAGTTTGATAAGATACGGTGAGAGAGAAAACTGACAAGAAGACGGGGAACCACGAGCATCTCTCTTTCCCGTGCCAACAAATAGGTGAGTACATGCAAACATATGTACATTCTTACATTCATACCTATATACATATATACGCAGAAATGAGTATTAACGATTATTTTCACTGAAATTTGCAGGAAGATGACCTCTTTAGCCAGCGGCCATAAAGTTCACTATCTAGAAGGCGAAGAATTCGACAGAATTAAAGAAAAATGTCCTGCCTACGAGTGTCTTGTACGCCTTAGTCCCGGTGGGTGGCTGTTACCCGGACAATACCCGAAGTTCGCCGATAAATTCTTCAATTTCGAGGTACGAATGAGGTAGTAATATCTCAGGGTCTATACATAGACATTGCGTTACCTGAAGGTTATTGTTATTACTGTAGACCGTGATGTTGTTACAGTCACTGTTTTTTTATCGATAATGTTGCTAGTATCTCACGTGTTGTTGTTGTTGCTGTTGTCATTATTGTTGTTGCTGTTGTTAATATCTTTCTTCTTCTTCTTCTTCTTCTTCTTCTTCTTCTTCTTCTTCTTCTTCTTCTTCTTCTTCTTCTTCTTCTTCTTCTTCTTCTTCTTCTTCTTCTTCTTCTTCTTTTTCATTTTTTCTTCTAAGTCTTCTTCTTCTTCTTCTTCTCTCTTGGACAGTGGGAGCTAAGAGAAAGAGAGAGAGAGGGGTAGAGGGAAACAATACAGTATACATTCTGCTATTTTGATTTGGTTCGAGAGCTTGACAAATACAAGAACATTTTCAATCTACGGTGTAAGTTGTTTTTCAAAGAAAATATGTTTCCTATATAGTACAATCATCTGACTTTTTGGGCAAATAAAAACTTCTTTCATATTTACTTCATATTTTTTTGTTCAGTTGCTTTTGCTTACTCAGTATGGATATGGAACACATTTATATGAATATAAAGGTTTCCCAAAAGGAGAATTAAAAGATTGAATCAATATTTGGAACTGTATAGATTCAATCGTAAAGGACTTAACGTGATTAACCTTTAAATTAGCAATTGGAGGATGAAACCTCCAATGAACCTTGATTATAGACATAGGCTCAGTCTTTCGAGTCTCCTAAACTGATTGCAGTTTAGGTCTAATTTTCTTGATAATGAAAAAGACAAAAAAATTTGTTTAACAGTGATAATAATTTCCGCAGGTCAAAGCAAGCGATGTGTATCTGATCACCTACCCAAAAGTTGGAACGACCTGGACGCAGGAAATCCTCTGGACAATGAAATTTAACCCTGATTTGGATAACCCAGAGGCCTCCGTTCCTATAAATGATCGAGCTCCAATGATTGAGTAAGTTTAACTCCCTTATTTGCACCTTACTCTTACTAACTTTTTTTTCGGCCAAAAATAGTTTTAACTGTGAGTTTCGTTCAACTATTTTCGTTAATTGTCAGTGCTGCTTGCAGCTCCAGGTTTTCTCGCGCTGTGAGTTGCCAAACATAATTTTTAAATCTAAATTTGTCTAAAGATTTTAGAAATTAGTGTCAAAACATTTCTGGGCTATTATATCTTTTCAAATATGTTGCAAATTGTTGCACTGCATAGCAGAGTATAGATATTGTTGCCTCCGTAATGAGAGTCCGCCTGTGCATTTAGCGGCTTACTTATGCATGTATGCGTGAATTCTTGACATATTGAAAGTTTATTCAAGAGGTAAGGGTGACAGCTATATATATTTTACACAAATAAAAAGGGAAGGGGGAGAGGGGAGAGCGCAAGCTAGACGGAGAGAAAGAAAATTACATAAACTTCGGATGTCTTTCACCCGCTAAATTAACAGACCTATTCGTTTCTTAGCGCAGATATATTTAATCCCGAAGAATTTACCCCAGAGATGATCCAAACAATGGAGCCCTTCTTGAAGTCCTTCAGGAAGTCCTGTCCTGGAGCTGATATTAACCAAGGGATTTTCCTGCAGTTAGGACTAGCTATTAAGGAACCTCGCATTCTTAAATCACATCTACCTCTTTCATTGATGCCGCCAACTTTATTGGACAAAGCAAAGGTAATTTACTTCTTGATCTGTATATTAGGTAGCAATGCCAAAAACTGCTAGAAAAAAAAAGGTAAGTTATTGATGATTATGATACTACTGCTTCTAGTAGTAGTAATAGTAAAAGCAGCCGTAGTAATAGTAGTTAGCAGCAGCAGTAGGAGTATCATCATCCTTATCATCATCATAGCTGATATTCTGTTTGAGGTACAGTATCGGCCACTTCCAACGTTACCGACCGTAAAGGTGTGAGATCTGTATGGCGTTAACGTTGCAAGTGTCCAGAATTATACTTATTCTGATGTACTTGCAGTCACCCCCCACCCTGTGCACTTACTTATCCCCTGCAGTGTAATGAAATTATACTAAGGATATTAAAACTCTTCCCTGAAGTACATTAGGCCACATCCAATATGAGACGCATACATAATATCTCACTGTATTATTTGTTTTCTTTAAAGGTTGTTTACGTGGCCAGAAACCCAAAGGATGTGATATGTTCTTATTATCATCACTGTAGATTGTATACTGAGATGAAATTCACGGGAACCCTTGGTGAATTCTGTGAGTTCTTCCTTCGAGAAGATTGTGAGTATGCTTGGATTTGTGAGAATAATAGTACTGAAGTTTTCTGTAGTAAACTTTACTATATTTGTTCGCTTAAATCATATTCTAGATTCTTGTATAAATCATTTCATGTGCTTGTTATTAACGTAATTGTCTTATTTGATAACATTATCTTTCATTTGCTTGCCTTTATCAAATTTAAGTTTCG
>BDMR012750473.1:0-10094 GCA_002091895.1 Caridina multidentata
TGTATAGTAAATGCTGGTTTATTTATACATGGAATTTTAACCTTTGTATTGGTAGGTAAGTATTTAATTGCAGCTCATTGATTTAAATATTACAATGCACATGTTTTGGAAGACACTATAGTGTAGTAATTAGAGCCATTGTGATTTTCTCTGCATAGTTATTATATTATTGTTATGTATTTTTCAGATGGAAGGCACATAGACTGATATGATGAGAAAGACTGCGAAATCTCGGTCTACTGAGAGCTCTGCTGCTGCTGAGCGTTTAGCTGACTATAAGGGAGATGTAAGTTGTTTAATCCATTGTTGTAAAGCAGTGTAAGGCGATATTTTTAGAGCTTCCCCGATACATATTAATGTTTTTGGTTGTCATTTGCAGTAGTGCTTTTCTTCCTTGTTTAAAATTTGGTATTCAGCCCCCCTCCTTAATGGTAGATTTTTATTTTGTCTTGCATGCAGACTTCCCATTTGTATCATTTTCTATTAAGTATAGTTACTTCCATTAATATAGTCATAGTAAAAGAAAAAATCACATGTTGCTTCCAGTGCCATGTAGTCTTCATGGTAAAAGTAAAATGATAAAACTTGTGAAACTTGGATATTCCATGATTTAGAAAATTTGTGGTAACAGTACATGCTTAACCCTTAAAGGTAGGATTACCTCATATGAGGTTTTATAGTAGTCGTCCCACTGAGTGGATTTCCTCATATGAGATATTTAACTTGGCGCCTCAGTATTTGAAAGACATGGGCAGGAATTGGTTCCAAAATTGTCTTGGGATAATTATATCCCAAGCCCCCTCTTGCTCCGTCACCCCCCGTTGCCTGTCCTGCCGGCAAGAAGGGCCTCTACACTGGTGAGCGTGCTTACTACATCATCCTGTCTCCTCACTTAGACAAGGTTTTTCCTCAACTTCAGCTTGCTGTGGATGACTGGAAAAATATTTTTTTTATTTTTTTAAATTATTTTTGGTGCATGCTGAGGCTCTGAGGATTCTATTGACATAAAGTTATTACATGTTGAAGAACTTTTCAGTATAAAAGTAAACCGACCTTAAGTGGTGATACAAAGCAAAATTAACGAGATTATTGGAGTACTTGGTCATAAATATTAAGACAAACATACTGAAACTAAGAGAATATAGTCCTAGGGAACAAGGCACTTATGGAGTTGGATTGTATTCAGTGTTGTGACTTTCATTGTATGTGGTACTGATTTCACTCATATGGTATGTGTTTGTATTTCCATGATACTGATTAATTTTAAAGGTGTAGATTTATTGCTTTCGTATAGTCATTCAACACTTCTGTTCAGGTGAATGTCAGATGGTCTGTAGCTTTCGTTTCTTGATTGCTTGTTTTCTGTTTTAATGTTATACGGAATTACAGGAGATTTGTCCTGTAGTATGATAAGAAAAACATTACTGATAGAAAACTCAAATAGACAAATATTATAAGTAGATAAATAAAAGAAAAGAAAAAGTGGTTGACAAAAGTTATACAGACTGAAAATTACAATCATCCTGGCAAAAGATGGTCATTTATTTCTTACCCTTTCCCAACCATTATTGCAACTACATGAATTCAAGCTTAGCTACTCTTTCCCTACCTTTGTTACAGCTACATAATGCGAGCAGAGCTATGCTGTTCGAAGCTCCCGTAGCATCTATTTTCATAGGAAATTTGACAAAACCAAATTAATACCTACCTCCCTCACAGAAGAGTTGTCTTATGCCATGCATAAATATAAAATTCTTCATTGCAATTATTATTGGTAACATGCCATATTAGTAAAATAACTAGTTTCCTGTTTAGGGTTAAGTGAAGAACAGTATCATTATGACAGATAGAGAACATGAAGATAAACTGTATTATTTAACAATTATCTAACAAAGGACTTCACCCAAACAGTGGGGAATTACCTCAGAGAGAGACTCCCCTACCAGCCTTTGGCTGGTTCCCAAGTATGCGATGTATTTTATTGTCTGACATTATTAGGTACCCAAGTCACTTTCTGGGTAAACAGAGGCAATTACATTGAAGAAGGTATGCCAGTTTTCCTTCTGTCCAATCCTAATAATCGAACTTGGGAACCTCTCACTGATGAGGAACTTGAAATAGAGGTACAAAGAATGAAAGAGCTTTACAGAGAGGGAGATTAAAAGGGGAGCTAAGGAATCAGAAAGACAGTTAAGGATACAACTGTATAGAGTTTCATGGGTTTGAAAACATTCCATGACACTTTAGCCAGAAGGGTGATATAAGGCTCTAGGATTGTCAGCAGATGAGTTTGTTAATGTATCATGGTGTTGTGTACATCAGTAGATGTAAGTTAAGAATATTAAAGTTGCGTTCTTGTACTTTTTACTGTGTCCCTTTCAAACTTCCAAATAGTAATTACAAAAAAAATGGTTAGGATAAAAAAAAATAGCAGCATTGGGTAGTATACTTTTCATATATAAAATATATTGGGACGTGCACTCCATCTAAAGTCTCCTGTAGAACTAAGCAGTGCATTGTATATGTAAAGTATTAGTTTTAATTGCTTTCTTCTTACATCAGCTCAGCTGAATATTGGTATTGGTGCAAATTTGGTGTTTTTCATTAAGCTTCCTGCAAAGTATTTAATAGGGACTCATCTATGTTAGTTGCATGTTCGTGAACTGCTGTCTTCCTTTTGTTCTTATCAAAATGGTCAGAGGATTCTGAAAAGTGGGTTTTAATTTAAGAATACATAGGTACCATCCATAGGGCTTTTGTAGCTTTTACATAGTCTTCAGACATAACATGGTGACACCATCTAGCAATATGATGAAATAATGTAGTGAGAAAATAATTTGAGGCTTGTTAGAAAATGCTGATACAAATCAGATTCAAAGAGAATTTTGCTAAAAATACAACATTAAATGAGGCCAAACTGGTCAGTTTTTTTAAGCCAAACCTTTGTGAGGCTAGACCCTGCCATGTATTAGGAAATTTGTAATGGGATTTTCTATTTTTAATCAGTTTACATGTGTTGGATTAACATTTGGCCTTGCATTAGAAAAAATATTCCTGAATAACCTTTATTGGCTCTTTGCTTTGAATAACATGTGAATTTTGGTAATAAAGATTTTTTTTCCTTTTTTTGTAAGTGAGATTTTGTTGTAATAGTGCAGTAGTAGATTGCAAAATTATAGAAACTTAGTTAATTGTTTTTGTATTGTAGGTTTTGTGTTTGCTTGCAGATTTTAGGTGTATTTTATTATTTTTATGAGCTCAAAGGATGATTACAAACAAATCTGAGTAGAGTAACGAGTAGCTCCATTTTCCCATTGCAGTTGGGCACGGGTGGTGGGTGTGCAGCTGGGGAAGATCACGGCGGTGGTGGAAGCTGCGGTAGTGGGGTTGGTGGTGGGGGTAGTTCAGTAAGTGCACCAGTTTGTGGCTCAGCAACTTCAAATAGTGGTGGATGTGGTGGCAGCAGTGCACAACAGTCGGCTGCACAAAAGGAAACCACTGGCAACACGCCTTCAGCTAATCAGCACACTCCACCTTCTACTGCAATTAGAGACCTTAGTATAAGGGGAATGAAGGTGAGGCTTAGCACTTGTATTATTGTAAATTTAGAGTGTAATGTATTTTAATTGCTTCTTTGAGCTTAAAAGCTGTAGCTTGGAGGGTGGATGTCTTTAGTCTTTTTTATTTGGTGTACCTATCATAAGATAGTAGATTTGCTGTTTTTGCTATATGATGTTTCTTTCTCTTGCTTGAATATTAATCAGGAAAGTAGTTTTTGCTTGAATGTAGACCAGGAAATAAGCTATTCTCTTCATCGTCTGTTTGTAATTAATTTGATTTTTTTGTCTTTTTAAGGAAAAGAAGCCATCAACCAGTTCTCTTGGCTCAGGAGACAAGGTGGTTCGAGTGTTAGTAGATGATTCTAAGCCAAAACCAACAACAAAGAAAAACAAACCCATACAAGCAGATTTAGATGTATCAAAGGAGTTTAGCAGGTCAGTATAAATGATCAATATAAGTTTTGGAAGCCCCATGTAAAATGTAGATATTGTTGTACTGCCCTGTATGCAAGTCAGATCTATTGTTGGATGATCTGTCTCAACCTATTATACTTTCTTCGTTTTCCCCTTTGACTACCAGGTGTAAGGAAGATGGCTCTTTACGATTGGATCTCAGCAATTCCAGCATCAGTCATTTGCCGTCGTCTGTGCACAATCTCACTCATCTGGTGGAATTTTACTTGTATAGGTTAGTATGCCTTTGAATCTAAAATGATGTCATGTAGTCTTCAGTTTCATTTTGTATGTAATATGTGAGAGTTGAAGTTTTTTATTGCTACGTGGGTAGTAACTCTCTTCATTGTACATGTCCATACTAATTTTATCCCCTTGCACTTTGTGTCCAAGTTCCTTGTGGAATGTTGGGATGTGAAACAAGCTATCCCATATGTTTACCTTTTTGGAAATCAAGGAGGAATTGCCTCTTATATATATGTATATATTTAACACTGTGGAACATTATACTTTGAGGAAGGATTGTAGAGTTGTTTTAACTCTGTCAGAAGGGACATTGTCAACTGAAACTGAAAAATGGCATTGCTAACATATTTTCTACATTTTTATTTTCAGTAACAAATTGGTCACCCTCCCACCTGAAATTGGTTCCTTGGTCAACCTTCAAACCCTTGGATTATCAGAAAATTCCCTCACATCACTTCCTGACACATTGGCCAAGTTGGAGAAACTGAAAGTCCTGGATTTGCGTCACAACAAGCTCAATGAGATTCCTGATGTAGTATACAAGCTTACTTCCCTTACTACACTTTTTCTCAGGTTTAATAGAATCAAGGTTATTGATGAAGACATCAGGCACCTTACAGTAAGTGTCTCAATTTCTCTTTTCTGCTGCAGTAGTGGTCAGAAGTTTATCATTTATTTATTTACATATTTTTCTTTATTATAAATATGAAGCACCCGTGAAGTAGTTGTAGTGATAATGCTTAGGCAATTGTTGCTCTGATTATTGCAACTTTTGGTTCTGAAAGTAGTAATTGAAATGCTGAGAAGAAAATTTGATAATGTCAGTTTAGACTAATTGTAATTAGTGTGCACATAACACTCCCATTTGTGTTGCAGTTATTTCCATTGCCAAGACGGAAATTTATAAGTGCCGTTTTAAATGTAACATAGTGAAATTATTTTAAATCGTACTTTTAAAATGTAGGTAATATCACTAATCATTGCTATGTGGATGCAGCGCATTGCAACCTTGAGTTCAAGAGCAAATGGGATAGTGATTATATATTATCCTAATCACTATCAAGGTGACCTCTTCATATTTGGCATGGGAGTTAATGTATTTAAATATATAATTGTATCAAGCAGTGAAATTCTCTACTTCATGTATGATGATTTCCTTTTGCAGAATTTAATAACTTTGTCTTTACGTGAGAACAAGATACGACAGCTCCCAGCTGGTATTGGTGAGCTGACAAAGTTAGTGACTCTGGATGTAGCTCACAATCACCTTGAGCATCTATCTGAGGAGATTGGTAATTGTGTATGCCTCCAGACACTGCATCTGCAACATAATGAACTACTGGATCTCCCACAAACGATTGGCAACCTAAAGAACCTCACCTGCCTGGGACTCAGGTAAATTCTTCCTTGTCCTTTTTCAAAGTGAGGTCTTCATATACTTTATCATTTCATGACTCCTGAGTGCATTGCTTCTGACCCAGATACAGTGTTCTTGATAATTAATCTTTGCATGGTCCATTATTATCTTGACCTGTTAAGTCTCTTCACCATTTCCTTTGTTTTTCTGTTTCTTTCACGTTAACACAACTCTGTATAAATTTTAGACAAGTTTAGTGGATTTTTTATCTTGTGTACAGTTTCATTACCTCTCCAAATAGTATTATTGTTGTATGTCCCCAGTAATCTGTGTAAGAAATCTCTATCCTTTGTACTTGCATATCATTTACAGTGACATTACAATATAATGTAGCTGTGGCATTGGATGCTGTAAGTTTGCAAAGGACTCTAGCCTTTTCCATACTTTGCTTTAAAGAAAGCCTTGCAAGACGGGTTTACTGTTTTCGTTAAGTTTATTTTTTGTTGCCCTTCCTATTTCATTCATCCAGAAAAGAGAGACATCTCTCAGCTAAAGCTTTGGGGAGCATTTCGCCTGGATGAACAGAATGGAAGGCAAAAGTAAACTTCTCAGAGCTTTTTATATTTGAAGTGTGAAAAGTTTTAGTATGTAATTGCTGACTTTTTAAGTTAGCTGGTTTTGTGCTTTATGGATGGGCAGAAATTTATGCATTTCTCACTCTTGCACTCTTTTTGTGAGTGTTTGAAGATATTAAAACAAAGATGACAGAACTTCTTGGTTAATGAGGTAATATTCCTGGCAGAATGTTTACTATATACTAAACAAAATAGAGCATATTACCTTTAAGTGAATATTAAGTGCATAGTTTTCCCATTTCTCTTTTAAGAAGCAGTGTAGCCATGTGTGTCAGAAAACATTTTTCAAGATGCTGTAGTACATTAATAGACTCCCATAAAGTTGGTTTATTTAAGGCAGAAAATTCATTGTATTTCAAGAAGGAAGGTGTAGAAAAAAATCCAGTCCCTCTATGTAATTCTTGTGTATTTCAGCCTGAACTATTTATAGATCAGTGATTCCCAACCATGGCAGATTTTGGGGGGCCACAGAAAAAATCTGGGACTTAAGGGGGCCTCAGGCTCAATGAAGTGGGCCACAGAAATACCACCCTGTTACCTCCTAAATTTCAGTTCGGATGAATTTTAATCTTTGTAGTATAGTTACATATTTATTATTTGATTTGTAAAATTAATTCATCTGATATAGAAACTGTAGTAATTTTAAATTTTCAAATTTTAGGCCTCTTACAATATAGCAAGTTTGACTATTTGCAGCTCCAAAATCTGTCGGTCCTGATCGTGACTTCTAGCAAATAATTACTAGTTGCTTTGCACACAGCTTATATGATTTTTTGAAGGTTATTAATTTTCTGGGTGTCAATAGAGGTTTCTTGTTTTGCTGTTATATCAGAAAAATAATGTATGATTATAAATTCTTGTTTAATTTAACACAAAATATTTTTGTTTTGTGAAATATTATCATAGATGATGTATGTGCAATTAATAGACACTGATATTTTTATGCAGTTTATTACAAAATTTAAGTACTTTTTTCCTCTAACAATGTCTAGGACTCTTGGGGGGCCACATAAAAATTAAAGCTTACAATTGGAGCCATGAGCTAAAAAAGGTTGGGAACCACTGGTTTAGATCATACGTAACAGTCCCAATTCTTGCTTTTTTTTGTGTGTGTCCTGATCTGTTATGAGTGAGGTAAGGCAGTTGCTCAGTGCACACTGAAACATATTTGTTATGATAAGCAAGGGTTTGATCTCTTAGCATGTTCTAAATGAATTCTCTCAATATCTTGCAGGTACAACAGGCTGACTGCTGTGCCACGGTCACTAAGCAAATGTATCCACCTGGATGAATTCAATGTAGAGGGCAATCAGATCTCTCAGTTGCCTGAAGGTCTTCTGAGTTCCCTCACCAACCTCTCGTCCCTTACTCTTTCCCGTAATGCCTTCAACTCATACCCCATCGGAGGGCCTTCACAATTCACCAATGTTCACTCTGTCAACTTGGAGCACAACCAAGTGGATAGGATTCCATATGGCATCTTTTCCAGAGCCAAGCATCTTACCAAGCTCAACATGAATTACAATGCACTCACCTCGCTCCCTCTTGGTAAGTGATTTCTATAAGTATGTATGTTGGATATTTTGGTTTATGAAGCATGAGTAATGCAAACTTATTCAGATTTTTGTGTGCTTAACCGTGGTGGGTAATGAAATGAGTAAAATTGTGAATGCTACTGGGATCATATAGAAATCAATCTTATTATGCTCTGGGATCACTTACAAAAATGAATTTTATTATTAACCCTTTTTCTGCGAGCTAGAAAAAAATTTTATGCACCCTTAGTGCGAAAGGTTTTAAAAAAATCGAAGAAAATATTAAATTTATTTCAATGTCCCCTGAGAAAAGAGCGCATTTTCCCAATTCCAAAGACGTATATGGCAGCCCTTTAATTCCCTTGGATGAGGGTATTTAAAGGCATAATTGTTTTGCTTCTGTGTTGCCAGCCGCACGAACTCTAGTGATGGAAGTTGCCCAGTAGCGATGGGATTGGGGGGTTAGCAGAGGGAGTCCCTTCTCCTCCAAACTCTGGTCAGCTGATCTCTAAACTCTACTGTACCTTCGTTTTGCCATATTGATTAGCTTATTTATTTATATACTTATTTGTTTGTTTATTTATTTATGTATGTATTTATTTATGTATGTGTTTATTTATTTATTCACTTATTTATGTATTTATTTATTCACTTATTTATGTATTTATTTATTCACTTATTTCTTTTTTATTTATTTATTTAATTTATTTCAATAATTTATTTTCTTATATTTTTGTTTCGTATATATAAAAACACATGTTATTGTAAAAACCTATTTATTTCAAACTCACTTGTAAAATGTGGCAATTAGATACAAAAAAAAAAAAATACATGCAAGGAATTAACTTATTTTCTTTTTCTTTTTCAAACTGATAATGTTTCACTTACAAATAATGTACTGATTCCTTTCACTAATTTGTAATCTTTGAATTACTGTATTTACATATCTAATTTGCGAGGATCCACCAACGTAATCAGATAAATGATCAGCAACAAGAAAACGTGTACCATTTCACTAACATTGTAATTGTGACTTTGCAATTCTCGTATGTAATGGTGCAAGAAAAAGTGAACGTTGGATATATAAACCACAACTACACAAATGGAACGTGATTATTTATTTATTTCCTTCCTTATTAATTAATTTATTTATTTATATTACTGCCATTTTCCTCTTCTGCTTCATGTCTAATCTCTTCCAAATCTTCCTGCATACCATTATTACTAAGATCATCATCTTCTGACAAGCTGTCAGACTTGCTGATGTCAAGTAACTCCACGCAATATGCTGGATCACCTCTGCAGCACGATAGTGCTGCCCGAATTTGGCATGCAGATGTCGTACTTCTTTCTTTGACATTTTGTTGGGTACTAAATCATACAAAACTAAAAATACATGACCTATCGTGTGGAAACAATTAAAGGTTGCAAGTTAATACATTTTAGACCATTTTTACTCCGTTTACCTTTGGCGCATGATTTAAAATCATATAAAATCAAATATGGAATACTCGAATTGCACTTCTGCAAGGATATCATACCATTTATGGAATACTCGCAGTGAGAGGGTTAAAGCATCGCCATAATACAAATTGTGTTTTATTTTTACATGAAATGTGTTTTGCTTGTCTTTCTCAGATATTGGGTCCTGGATGAACATGGTCGAGCTCAATTTAGGCACAAATCAGCTAACAAAAGTGCCAGATGATATATCTTGTCTACAAAATTTAGAAGTTCTAATATTATCAAACAATTCTCTCAAGGTAAGGAATCTACCACTTTTCTTTTGTGATTAGGATTTACGTTGATAGAAAGAAATTTACTTGTGTCTAATCAAAATATATTTTATCTTTGAACTTCACATTGTTAAGGGACTGGGAAATATATCTATTCAAAGATTGAATTCATTATTACTTAACAAGTTGTATATCCCAATCTTGAGGCATTCATTAAATTTTTATATATTGATTGGCATAGAGTCTTATAGAACATCTTCATCATGGATGGTACGATTTTTTATAAATTGATTAGTTGATACAGTTTTGAATAGATTATTGTTACATTTATTTTAATTTTCTCTCAGCATCTCAATTTTGCAGTTTTTAATAATTAAACTTACTGCTCTGAGCATACAAAAACTTACTGTTAGAATAATGTTAGCTTGGTTGTCCATCTCTTAACTAGAATTTTTAACTGCCAAAGTAACTGAAGGAAATGTTTCCCATAGAAACCACTGGCATGATCAAGTAGTCCCTTAGTAATCCCAATTTAATAAAACTAGTGTCAGAATGTATGAAACCATCATATG
>BDMR012750474.1:0-10095 GCA_002091895.1 Caridina multidentata
CTATTCGAGAGATTCGCACATGGAGACGAACCAAATGAGCTGTGTCTTAAAAGCACAATATTTCAGTAATGAAAAATCTCAAGAATCTCCCCTCAATTCCTACATGCATTTTCTTTACTTTTCTCTTCATAGAGAATGTAACTGCATGTAGGAATTGAGGGGAGATTCTTGAGATTTTTCATTACTGAAATATTGTGCTTTTAAGACACAGCTCATTTGGTTCGTCTCCATGTGCGAATCTCTCGAATAGTACGAATCTCTCAAATAGTACGTGAGTGCTATAGTCGCCTCGCAATGGGAAAGGGTTAAGTAGCTTTGGACATAGGAGGATCTAACAGGAAGCCCTATGAGTAACTGTCATAATATTGGAAATTTCCTAATCCAGACACTTCTATATTTCATTGATGGACGATAAAGGAGAGTTTACTGTAATATCCAAAGCATATTCAGGGCAGGTCTCATACTTATGTACTATCACGACTAGAGATAGACAGAATATATAAACGCCGCTTTTCAGGTTCTGCCTGAGTGCCATTTCAGGTCAGCATCCGAAATAAGACAAAAAATATTCTTGAGTGATTTATATACAGAGATATGACCCTACCACTTGAGTCCTATGTGTGTCTCTTATATGGATGACAGTCCAAGAAAGAAAAAACTGCTACATCATGCTAGGAAAAGAGGTGGGGGGCCCACCAGCAGAACAAAGTTCTTTTGTTCAGAGATTTAATACCTTGTAAAGTATCTAAAGACCAACCCAGTATTTTGCAAATATCTGGGAGCTTCATATTTGCAAAGAGTGCAGTAGAGGAACTCTGATGTCTTGAACCCTAGGGAAGGAGTCAGGCTAGGCCAGCTTCCATTCTCTGTAATAGTATGCAGTCTCTCTGTTGTTGATTTAAGAAGTACGGGACCAGTGGAAGGCCTGAGTGTAGCTTGGTGGTATATTTGGAACTGATTGAGGTGTGGATTACCTTAGGATTGCACTGGTGTGAGCAAGGGTCTTTTTTGGTCTTGGCTGGGGACCCCTCCTCTGGATCATCCTTTCATTAACTTCCCTTTGTTCATCAGAATCATTTTAAGAACATGTTTGTAATAGTATCAATAGTCTCCATATTTTTTAAATTCCAAGGATATGGTTCCTCAGCCGCCAAATAAGATTTAGACAAAAGAAGTTTTATTCTTGACATGTAACCAAATTATTCGTTCTCCCACATTCAAGATATTAACAACTTGTCTCTTGAAATTCATATTACTAGGTGAAATGTGTTCAGCCTCAGCCAATTTGAAATATGCCTGTTGGCATGTTGAGATTCGTAAATCACATAGAAGTTTTTTGGAGTTTTCTGTGGAGTAAGGCAGGAATTACAGTAGTTTAAATCCCTTTTCTTTGGGCCGAAATATTGCTTTTAAGGTTGTGCTAAACATAGGAAAAGTAATTCTCAAGGATTTATTTCTCTGCTGAGTTTATGTAGTGGCATATTTGAATGACTGTCTCATTACACCTTGTCTTTGTATAACCAATATTATTCTGGGTTACCCTTTATTTCTTTTTTTAAATATCAGTTCGTCCCTTCTTTGCCACAGGGAGGCCTGGAATAGTGTTCCTTTCACAAAGCTCATGGAAATTTCCCCCTTAGCATATACTATATTTGGTGAGTCGGAGCCGCGGGCAGAGATGAGGAAGGGTGTAAGGACACACACCTCGAGTAGGAGATGGGTGCCCATCTCCTTTAATTTTAACCTTACAGGGTACTAGCCGCTAGAAAGTGGACTATACTTATTATTTAAGAATGAACTCTTTATATTAATACTTCATCAAATAGATACTTCAATTTTGTTTGACTAATAGATAAATTATCACAAACTTTACAGGGAGTACCTTTAACCCTTCTACACCTATTAAGTGGAATCTTCAGAATGAACTCAAATTCATGCCTTTTACTGCTAATTTTTATAGGTTAGGTCGATCAGTCTACACTACCTTTTTCTACTTCTTTCTATTACGCACAGCGGAGCTTGCCTCAGCGCGGCGAGACTCTCTTTACTGTAGTTACCTCGTATTCCTTGTATGCATTACACGCAAGGCGCCTCACCTTGGCCAAAGCAGGGTACATCACCATGGATTTTTACTCGCTTAGGGGTCATGTACCGCAACTCTCTAAGGCCGTGTTACTACAGCGACATGTAAAACGCATTCTCTGCAGTTCTACATCACCGCTGTGTTACTTCAGCGACACGTGAACGCGTTCTCTGCAGTTCTAGATTGCTGCCATGTTACTTCAGTGACACGTGAACGCGTTTTCTTCAGTTCTAAATTGCTGGCGTGTTACTTCAGTGACAGGTGAACGCGTTCTCTGCAGTTCTAGATCGCCGCCACGTTACTTCAGTGACACGGGCAAGCGTTCTCTGCAGTTATACATCACCTGGCCACTAACAACTACCGAATGCAATCTTAGCTACGCCACTACTCAGGGCGTTCCGAGAGAATTGATCTCATGCAGGAAATGATCCTTTACTATTATCATTTCAGTTAACTAGGCATTTCAATAAAGAAGGGATTTATCTATATTATATCTACATCTCGTCTCTCTTCTCTCATTACGTTACGAGTGGAAGGGGCACTTGTCCTGGCTCCCACTATGAGTAACTTGTGAGTTTTCATTGACTATTTCAAATTAATATCTCTCTGAACTCCACTAAGCATGATAATTAATTAACACATAATACATCCAGACAGGTGGTGAGTGAACTGACTCACCGGTTTTCCATTCCTGTGGGGGTTTTGTCGAAGTGGACGATGTGTTGGTTGGTGGGCTATTGAAATAGTGGCCCAGGTATTTGTCCCACGCCTATGCCAACGTCACATCTGGCTGATTCCATCTTGAGCTGCAAACAGTTCTTAATCTATCTGTCTTGACTTGAACACAGATAGGGGAATGCCGAAATGACTTTTTATCATGCAGACAGGTTTCTCTATTAGACGGTTATGATTCAACTACATATTAGTACAGAGAAACGAAGGGGAAGGTAGGATAGTTTTACAAAGAGTATGCTTAGAGGACCCTCGGTAGATGGTCGCTAAACTACAGCTATTTACCACCGGTAGGCGGTTTTTAAAGAAGTAATAATGCTAGATACTGTTTTACAGAGAATATTTTAGGGGAGCCTCAATAGATGGTCACGAAACTACAGCTACTAACCACCGGCAGGCGGTTTTTAAATAAAAGATGGTAAGGGAGAGGGCTCTATCCCCAACTCTCTCTTAAGGGAGAGAGGACACCTTCCTAAGATGGTGAAATATGATACTTGATACCGACCCTAATGGATAGAAAGTAAGTGAAGGGACAGACAAAATTAAGAGATACGATTTCGGAAATTCCTCCCAGAGGCCACACTTCCTTTTATCACTTCATACAAATTTTAAAGATTTTTTTGTTTGTTTTTGTTTTATATTTAATATTCATATATCTGACACTCTTTATATTCCACAACCCCCCTTTTCTTTACATCAACAAAACATAGGTAACAGTGGGGAGGAGGGCTCTTACAGATACGTTACTGTTGAATTTCGGTTTGAATTGATGATCATCTAGGTGTGGCAAAGATAATGACCAGAATAACGTTAATGGTAACACTTATGGCAGATGAACAGTATTAGCGTAGGCAGTAATTGTGGCTCTGAATAACTTTAGCAACAACGCTATTACTTAATTTTTTGTTCCTGGATATCGATTGCGTATACACGTGGCAGTGGTAATGGCCATCATAACGTTAATGTAAACGAGTGACGAAGGATATTGAATTCCGTATGCATGGGTTAAGGTTAATAATTAACATAACGATAAGGGGACGCTGATAATAACACTAATAGTAATTTGTAATACTACAAGCGTGGGTTCCGGATGTATGTACTAGTAATGGCAACACCAGCAGGAATGACGTTAATAGTCACAAGTATTTCAACTACGTAAGGTGACAATATTAATTAACGTAACGTTAGTTATAACTCTAAGGTTGTTTGGGAAATATCAGGGACGTCCGTACTAGTAATGGTAACATCAACAAGAATAATCTTATTACTTACAAATATTTCAAATTCGTAAGGTAACAATTTTAATTAACGTAACGTTAATTGTAACACTAAGGTTGTTTTGGAAATATCAGGGACGTACATACTATTAATCGCAACACCAGCAGGAATAACATTAATAGTAACAAGTATTTCAAATACTTAAGGTAACAATATTAAGGTAACGTTACTTAAAACGCTTAGGTTGTTTTGGAAATATCAGGGACGTCCGTATTAGTAATGGCAACATCAGCAAGAATAACGTTATTACTAACAAATATTTCAAATACGTAAGGTAACAATATTAATTAACGTAACATTAATTGTAACACTAAGGTTGTTTTGAAAATATCAGGGACGTCCATACTAGTAATGGCAACACGAACAAGAATAACTTTATTAATAACAAATATTTTAGATACGTACGGTAACAGTATTAACATAACATTAATTATAATACTAAGACTGTTTGGAAATATCAGGGACATGGATCCTAGAGATTTGTATCAATAATTAGTTTATTGAAGATAATGTTAATAGTAATAATCTTCCAACCATACGAATAAGAATAGTGAAAGTTTACATTAAAGATGATAATGTTTAAGCTCCCACTCTCATATTACTCTGATCCAGGTCTTCGCCCGGGGGCCAAAAATACCGGCTACGGTAGATGGTGTCAGGTGGAAACAGGAGGGGGTAGGGGTCCACAGGCTCCCTTACATAAGGAACTTTTTCATAGCTCTTTCCTGATGATAATTCACACTCCTCTAAACGAAAGATTTGTTGACAGTAGCAAGAAGTCTAGATTAATCCCTTCCCAGTAATTTCAGTGGCAACGTCTTCTGTAGAATTCATCTTGTCTCTGGCTCCCTCATGACAATGGAAGGTCCCATGTGACTACATCACCAGATTAGTCTAGAGCTAATTAGTCATAAGAGGGCTTAACAAAACTTTCAAGCAAGTCAGTTTGTCACAATTTTAGATCCGGTCAGCTAGGTCATATTGAAATTTCATAATTATTTTTTGTTCTTTGTTGCTTAGTGAGAATATCTCCCTGGTATGGTCAGACTTACCTTGGCAGGTCATCTGGGCTGTCCTACATGTATTAGCCTTCCAGTTGCAAAAAAGGTGTTCATATGTCAGCTTGATGCAAAGGAGCTATCTTGAGCAGAGAAGAACAGCTTGTGTTTGGAAAACACAAAAACAAAAATGATAAGTCTCATGTATAACCTTAGATATCCATCTATTCTGTCCTGGGACCCAGGATATATAAGGAACCCATGGATGATAATTGTGAACAGGATTGCAACCGGTGAAAAAGATGATTGAAACTTATTACATACTAGTAAGGAACTGGAATTTCCACAATGCATAACATAGAACAGACCCATTCTCTGTTAATCTCCTCCCATTTCTACAGCTTTTTTTGCCAACTTTGGTTTTTGGTATAATATTTTGTGTTATCATTTCGAAGATCAGAATGCCATCCTGTTGGTATCACTTTGGACCATCTCTTGAATCCAGATGCCGTCCTTATTGGGCAGTGGCAGAAAGGAAGCAGCATCCAAGGTATCCAGTTGGTGGAACCATTCCAAGTAGGGGTAGTTCTTGCCCAGTAGTTCACAGAAGGATTTGAGCAAATTAGCACTTGTAAATTAATCAAGACTTTCTCATGTCTGAATAATGAAAATAGTTTTATAGCCTTCAATATTGTTACCAAATACTAAAAGCAAATCACTTCTTAATAGTTAGGTAAAATAATGTTTTTATTTGTCACAATTTTACCCATGATAAATGCTGATAATGGTCCACGGACACCCATGGGGTCTCTTGAGTGGTCCACAGGCATTGAGGGAGTCTCTAAGTTGTCCACACACATGAAGAGGTTAGGAACCCTTGTCCTAGACCATATAGGCTTAAATATAAAGGAATATACTGTAGTGGTCAAGGTATTGCAGTCTTCTTTGAGAATAATATTGTATATTTAATCTTTGATTATGAGTATTTAAAAAATGGAATTCTATATGAGAGGAGAACATCTGGGATAAAGATCTTAAAAATTTGGTTTCCATAAACTGAAAATGTAATTTACTGTGTTCGCTACAAGTATGCTATGAGATCTTAATATGAATGGTAACTAGTAATAACAAAATGGTAAATCTTGGAGCATTGCAGCATTCTTACATTGCTAAGGAAATTGCAGTAATGGTAGGGTCATAGTTGAAGTATCAAGTTGTCTTGAATATTGATGTCTATATGTGTAAATCATTAGTATTCTTCTACCCAAACTGATTGACGTGTTGCCACACTGCTTCCCAGATAAGCATCTGTCTGAAAATATAATTAAGTATTAGTTGGGAGAATGATCCTCTAGTTAAGCACACCATGTATCTCCATCAGAAAGCTATGGAAAGCATTATGCTGTATTTGTGAGTCATATGGTATTTTATGCAGAAAAATTAATCTTCCATTCCTTGTAATAATCTCCTATATTTCAGGGTAATGTTTCATCACCCAATACTCCTTCAGATGTTAGTGACACTGCTTCACTTGGTATGTCTGTACATCCTACAGTGGATAGTCATGCAGCAGGAGTCAACTCCACTGGCATATTACCTGGCAATGTAGCTGTTGGGGCTGGATTGTCTGCATCATGTTCGGAGAGTGGAACGATGGGTGCAGGAAATGGGGCAGCTGGAAACGTTGGTTGTGCAGTACCTAATAAGAAACCTTTGGGTAAACCAATAAATCTTCCAAGTTGGTTAAGTGACAAAGCTAATGTTCCTGCTATTTATAAGCAGGCGGGATTGTTAGTTGAAGGAAAGGATGGATGGGTGGACACTAGCCGAGCATACATGTTACTCATGAAGACCGGGTTGCCGCCTCCATTCTTAGGTGTCTTGTGGGAAATGGTAAATCGTACTCAACCAGGCCAGCTTACAGAGCAGGAGTTCACAACGTTACTGGCACTAATAGCTCTTGTACAGGTCAGTGATTGATTTCAGTGTACATAATTTTACATGTATTTTTTTGTTACCTAAAACTAATTTCTTATGTGTACAGTTTTTTTAGTGATCTTGTGTGTATTAGTAAATATGGTCTCATGTAGAAAGCTCCTTCTTCATTAGGAAACTGTGGGAAAGCAAGGAAAAGTTTTTTAAAGTAGCACTGGTGATGACTGCAGTGGTCCAGGTGGACTAGTTGTGTTGCAGTACCAACTAGTAACAGCCCTTTTGGCTTTCATAATTACTTACAGACAGCCACTGAGCCAAAGAGTCTGGAAGAGAGTGAAGCTATACATTCAACATGGATAGGACAAGTCTCATTTGCCTCTTCCTTCATGGCAACCACTTATGTTGCCTCTGCATCCTACTAAGTGATTCTTTTAGAGATGTGTGTTTGTGCACACACTTGGTACAAAAAAAATAATTTTTTTAGTTATTAATTGTGTAATCTGCATTGTTGTTTTGTTTTAGTGTAGTGACATTTTCTTCCACAGACTCTTGATTAATCTGGTTAGTTGCCCTTGGTAAGCCATGCAGACATCCGAGTATCTTTGTATTAGTTGCTGGATTAGGGGAAGGCCCTAATTAGTTTTCCTTAAGCACTCCTGCAGATAATTTTTGGAGTAGTAAGTACATTGCAAACTTGGGAAAACCCTGGCTGGTCTTGTGTAGGTGCCCTCAGAGATGCCACATGATATTTTTTTGTGCATTTATGTGCATGCACACAAATTAGGACTGGAAGCCTTTTCATACTTCTTGCAAGGATGATCACCCAGTCATCCACTTGCATATGCAGAAGAGCTCTAGCTCATCTGCCACATGTGGATATTCAAGTCTCCTGACTCCTCAAGAAGTATTTTACTGAGATTTGACTCTGTTTCTCCTTCAGCCTACTAGGCACTACACATAACACTCTTTGCTTAGATTCAAGACAGTAAACAAATGTTGACTTACAGGTGAGTGGATAGAGGTCTTAATTTGCTTAAATTTAGATAGTGATCTTTCTCCTCATCCATTTGATCCAATTATCGATAAATAAGTTGTATTATCACATATCTATAAATAAATTATCCTCTTGCATATCTCAGAGTGAAAGTGCTTAGGGCCTATGAACACAAAATTTTGCCATGATGACTCTTCAAGAATTTGCATATAAATGCCCTAATTTGTGATAATATTCACAATGCTAATTCTAGAATATAGATGAAGAGATAGCAGAAAGTAACCTCCTTTTTTTTCACAGTGATGTTCATAGAATGTCATGACTAATGCACTTACCTAGTGAAATACACAGAATGTCACATTTCCCTTCCTGATTTTACTGATGCAAGAACTCTAAATTCCAGCACTTTTTTTGGAACCAGGAATATTAGATCATTCTTCCAAAGATGTAATTATCAGGGTAGAGCATAGAGAAAGTGATAAGCAATTCTCAGACTTGTGTCCGAGATATCTTTTGATATTTTTTCTACATATATATGTGTATTTATTGGCTGTTACAACAAGGAAAGAAAAGAAAATACTTATGTACTAAGCACTTTTGTGCTTGGTATTTATGTTTGAAAGTATGTATGTATTTACAGAATCTAAAAACTGTAGTTACAAAATGTATTAATATCTTTCTTTTACTCATTCTCTTTCTTTCTACCTTTCGTGTTCCCTGTCTGGGTCTGTGTCACACTCGCTTTATTGCATCCTTCTCTATCTCTCTCTCTTTTGTTCCCTCTCTCTCTGTCTTTTTCTCTGCATAGCTGTAACATACATTACTAGGTGTAATCCAGGATCTGGAGCAGGACACCAGATCCTGGATTACACTCGGTAATCTATGTTAGAATCTGATCCCAGACTTTTCGAGCATAAATACAATCATGTGTTTTACTTTTCTGTGATAATTATACATAAATACACTCTGTGTTTGGATCTGTGATTCTGTAAAATGGCTGGTGTTCCACTCCAAACTGTTTTTGCATCCAAACGTACCCTCTATGGGCTGCCTCTGGCGTTGCTTACTGTGTTGAGACGAACTGGAGTTTATTAAGGTTGCATATACTAGTAAAGAGCAGGACGCCTGATCCTGGATTACACTTGGTAATCTATGTTAGAATCTGATCCCAGAGTTTTCGAACATAGATGATTTTGTTTTGGAGGGGAGGATCCCTCCTTCACTTTCCCCCTGTAAATCTGCCCTTGGAGTGAGAAAAGTTTGCCTGGATGGGATCAAGCAGTGACTGCAAAAGGTTAATAAATTTTGTGAGGGGTTTTTCATTACTACCATACTTCTCTTTGTAAAAAAACATAAGTTGTATTTGGCACCCATCAGTGTTGTCCCGTACGATAAGGGAGAGATGGACAACTTATTTCTAAGGAAAAACTTATTTTTAAGCAGAGTATTGGATTAGTTATCGAACTTTAGGCCATCCCTTCCAGCCATCTTGATTTCTCTAGGTACAAGACAACTTATCAAATAAAATAACTTGTCCCTGTGAGTCTTCCTGTGTCATTTTGACAGTTTTGGTCTTGAGGAGATTCATTAAATGTGACTCCTGTTACCTGTGGTGGCAGTTAGTGGACCTCCCATATCTTCTGTTTAGTATTGGTTCTGGAGTCTGCAGAGGAGCTCTTGGCATAGAAGATTCTGTAACAGATTCAAACTACCTCAATCCATAGTTTTAGTGTTATGCGGTAGTGCCTGTGATGAAGGTGTTATGGGATTACCTGGAGAAGCACTATTACCTCGTCTGGGAGAATTTTATAAACTCTAGCTAGTTCTCATGGGAAAGAGATAATACCTGAGAGGTGGACAACAACAGTAGAAGTCAGATAAGATAATCCCACTAAGCTAATCTCATTCAAACTGTCGTGTTGTGAACAGCTAAATGATATACAGTGATGTTAATGTCAGCAGACTTCATGGAAAAACTATATTATAATTTGTAATTAGCTTTTTTAAACACAAACATAAATGTAATACTATATAAGTATTAGCAGTCAGGTGATGAAACAATCAAACATAAATAC